>CAUYQG010244576.1:0-34308 GCA_963574415.1 Tarsius wallacei
CGCCTGTAGTTCCAGCTACTTGGAAGGCTGAGGCGGAAGGATCGCCGGAGCCCAGCGGGTCGAGGCTGCGGTGGCCGGGAGCGGCCACTGCACTCCAGTCTGGGTGACAGAGTGAGACTCCAACTCAAAAAAAAAAAAAGATCATTTCCTACCTGCCCCCTTACTCCTGAATGACCATATGAATACGTTCTGGTCAATGGGATGTAAATAGAAATCTGTGTGTAATTTCTGAGTTTTATTCCTGAAAAAAAGGAGTGGTTCTTTTTCTGCCCATCTTTTCCCCTTCATGCTGATGGAAATGTCAATATAGTGATAAGCTACCTTGTATCATAAAAATGAGGGATGCACTTAAGGGATGGTGGAGCAACAAGCTAAAAAAAACTTGAGTCCCTAACATCATGGAGCTACCATATTAGCCCAAGAATTCTTACATCAAGACCATTACATGCCAGAGGGGGAAAATCTTATTTTGTTAAGTCTCCATTACTCTTGATCTCTAGCATAGCAGCTACAATTATATTCTAAAGAATATAGTTTCTGTTACTTACAACCCCAAAAGTCCTGAGTCATTTCATCATTTATTGAGTATCTACTTCATGCCATGTTCTGGGGTATATAGAAAAGGAGAAAACCAACATGGTTCCTGCTTTTATGGTATTTACAATTTAGCAAGAAGATATGGATATTAATTAATTGCACAAAAAAACTTTGCAATTACTATTGTGACAAATGTTATGAAGGAACTGGTACTCTGAGAACAAATATCGGAAGAAGCTGACCGACTCTGGACATAAAAAGGTTACATTCAATGAGAAAAAATTTGTTAAGCAGACAATGGGCTGAAATAAGAAACCACCTATATAAAGGCCTCAAGAAGAGAAGGAACTTCTTTAAAGTTCAAGGCAGCTGAAGGAACAAAGTTCAAGGCATAAATATAAGGCTGGTGAGGGAGAGAAGAAAGTGCCCAAGGTGATGTTGGGGGGGTTGGCAGCGTCCAGATCATGCAGGGCCTTTAAGTCATTGTTAAGTTTGTGTTTTATCTTAAGAGCAATGGGAAACCATGGGGGGATTTAAAGCAAGATCAGATGCACATTTAAAAGACATGCTTCCGGATGATGGTAAAGAATGGATTGAGTGAATGAGGCCAAGAGAGGATGTGGCCTAAACAGAGCAGCCCATAGCAGTGGCTTGGTCAAGAGATGATCGTGCCTTAGACTAGGGTGAAAGTGGGAGGTGAGAATTTCTTAGAGATATCACATCCAAAGCTGTGCCTTGAACCCTTCTGTAATGGGTGATGTTGGCTGTCCCCCTCTCCATCATCCACTGGCTCCTCCCTAGCTGACTCCTGCTTTTGATTGGCTTCCCCTCCCCGTCCCAGCTATGACCCTCCAGGAAGTTGAACCCACCTCTAGTACAAGGAGTAAATCTGATTGGTGTGTGGGTAATCCCACTCCCCAATCAGGAAATAGTTCAGAATGAACATGTGATCCCAAGTAGCCAATAGGACATGATGGGAAATCTACTGGGGACTTCTGGAAAAAGCTTCCACCTCCTATAGTAGAGTGACAGGAGGAAGTCATTTTCTGCTTCCCCCTGGCATTTGTCATCTGAATGTAAAGTAGCACCCAGCCCTTGGCCTCTAGTGTAGCAACTGCAATTATATTGTACAGAATATCATTTCTATCACTTGTAACCACAAAAATCTGGAGTAATTTCATAATTTATTGAGCATCTACTTCATGCCATGTTCTGGGGGATACAGTAAAGGAGAACCATGGCACCAGCCCTAAGGATGACTGAGGGGAAAGAGCTCGGGTCCTCAGTGACATTGCTAAGTGACTAAATCAACCATTCCTGAAGCCCACTTTTATTGGGTGAGATGACACATTTCCTGATTGTTGAAGCCAGTTCAGATTCTGAATTTTGTTACTCACAGCTGAAGTAATCATAACTGGCACGTTCCCAAACACACTCCACAAAGAACTACTAGGCACCCCCCAGCTTTTCTTGGACAAAGACCTAAATTTTTTCAGCCGGGGCATTCATTTTGCCTGCTCAGCTTGTCTGAGGTGGAGATGAAATAGGAAAAGAGGTAAGAAAAGGTATGGATTTGATAAGTATTTGGTCTCTTTCTTCTTTCTCTACAGAGTTCTTGGTTTTTCCCAGGACCTCAGAATGCGTGAAGCTGAACTGTGTTCAGAGACTTCTGAATATTTAGGCAATCTCAATACTTTCAGACTCAGGGGATCCTCTTTGTGGAAGTTGCATTTGTTTATTAATTTTATAGCTTTTTATTGAGCATCCTTACAGAAAGTACAAATTCTTAGTCTTCATGCTCACATGCCTATGACAGGCTTGACTAATCAAATGCCCTCTTGTGTCCACAAAGACAAGACTCAGTACTTTCAACCCCATCTTCTAGGCATTACCAAGTGATCTGAGTTGGTTGAGTTTGGTGAAATCTACATGACCTCTTTGACTACTACCACATGCCAAACCTTGTCCAAAACACTTGCTTTAGTTTCCTGTGGCTGCTCTAAGAAATTGTCACAAACTGAGTGTCTTAAAACAATGGAAATTTATTTTCTCACAGTGCTGGAGCCTAGAAGTCTAAAATCAAGTTGTCAGCATGACTGCATTCCCTCTGGAGACTCTAGAAGAGAAACCATTCTTTGCTTCTCCCAGCTTCTGGTATTTGCTGGCATTCCTTGACTTGTGACTGTATCACATTGCCTCCTCTTCTGTCTGTGTCCTTCTCCTCTGTGTGTCTACACAAGAGGATACATGTGATTGCATTAGGGACCACCCAGATAATCCAGGATAAACTCTCCCTCTCAAGATTCTTAACTTAATCACATATTTTGCCATATAAGTTAATATTTACAGGTTCTGGGGTTTGGGATGAAAACATGTCTTTTTGGGAGCCACTATTTAACCCACTATAGCACTGGAGATACAAAGATGAATGAGAAATGATCTGTTTGTAAGGTGCTTATAGTCTGGAGGGCAATTGGCAACCGCAACCATAAGACAGTGTAATAAGTGCTAAGAAATAGGTAAAGAGGTAGTGTGGAGGCTCCAAGGAGCAACACCTAGCCTTAGTGGGTGGGAGGTAGTTTCAGAAGGCTTCCTGAAAACTTTTATTAGTAGCTCACCCCTCAGATTGTTTGCATATTTGTAAAGTTTAGTCTTCTTTGTGCAACTAATGAACATTTGACTTCCATTGTTTTGATTTGAGGATAATGTCTTTGTCCTTGGGGGCTACTATAACAATACAGTAGACTGGGTGGTTTATAAACAAAATAAATTTATTTTTCACAGTTCTCTGGAGGCTAAAAAGTTCAAGGTCAAGGTGCTAACAGACCCAAAGTCTGGAGAGGCTCCACTTTCCGGTTCACAGATGGCCTACTTCTCATTGTAACCTCACATGGCAGAGGGGCAAAGGATCTTTCTGGGACTTATTTTATAAGGGCACTAATCTTATTAACATGTGACTCCAGATGTTGGAAAAGGAAGGTTTGGGAAAGTGGGGTCAAGAGAGTTTGTGGGGAAGACAGAGGAGGCTAAGGCCCTGCCCTCATGACCCAATCTCCTCCCAAAGGCCCTACCTCCTAATACCAACTCCTTGGTGATTAGGATTCCAGCATATGAATTTTGGAGAAGACACACACATTCAAACTATAGAAGATATTATAGTAACAATTAATAAGCAAACATACGCTCCTCTCAAAATGAAGGGAATAAAGCAGTTAGTGAGACCAAAGAATATGCACACTGTTCAGAAATGCTGACATTTGGAGAAAGTTGCTGGGACCCTTGCTGCAAACCCTGCCTGATGTAAGTTCCAGATGCCTGGGTTTATTTAGGTATGTGAGCATCATTCCCTGCATAGAGGCTGACTGGTGCCTGCCTTGGTCCAAGTGCCATAGACGTGATCTCAGCTCTTCCATCACTCACAGAACATGTGAACCAAGCAAAGGCAGAGGTGAGGTCTGCACACCCTCAAAGATGTAGGGAAAAGATGAATACGAAGAAAGCAAGGAAAATGATTCAGAACAGAAGAAGCAGGCAGAGGTGATGAAGCGATGAAAAGCAAGAGAGAAAAGAGAATCAACTTTTGATGGAAAGTTGCAAAGAGAAGTCTTGAATACCATGGCCTCACCTGTCACTTGGAGATGCCCACTTAAGAAGGCAGTCAGGACTATTTGGGAAAAAACAAAACAAAACAAAAACAATCTCTGTTCAAACTGGGTTAAGCAGAAAGGGAGAATTTATTGGTTCTTGTAACTGAAAAGTCCAAGTTCTTCCTTCAGATCTGCCTAGATTAGGAATCTAAATAACGCCATTTAGCTATAAATTGAATCCCTCCCACCCTCTCTGTCATATGGTTTCCTCTGTGTTGATTCATTCTGGTGGGTCACAGCAGCCC
Organism: Tarsius wallacei; assembly: GCA_963574415.1. NCBI lineage: Eukaryota > Metazoa > Chordata > Mammalia > Primates > Tarsiidae > Tarsius > Tarsius wallacei. The sequence continues at coordinate 4,430 of CAUYQG010244576.1, forward strand.
CGGGTTTATAATCTCCTAGTTTAATAACTTCAACTGAAGAAAAACATTTCTCGCCCAATATTTCAATCACTAGCCCCAAGTGTGAAACCTCTGGTCCTGATGGACTGTGTGCCCAGACCTGAACCAATCACTGTAGCAAGCGGGTGTAGTATTGCCCCTGGCTATAACTGGGGTGAGTGAGTGGCAGTTAAAAGCTAACCTGTCCTCTTTATAACTACCTTCACTCCCAAACCATCTGAGAATGGAGGAACTATCGCTCCTCAAAAACAAACAAACAAACAAACAAACAAACAAATAAATAAAAAAGCACTTTATTGCCAGAAAGGGAAAGAGGTACTGGTTATGCAAAAAGCAAAGGGTTTCTAACAGAAAGCAATAATAATTGCTATTACTCCAAATCTAATTCTGACCACTGTATTAAACTTTGCCTATATTATTTCACTTGAGTCTCACATTAGCTGAATGAAATAGAAATCAATTGTCCCTTTTTATAGATGGGAAGATTGAGGCTAAAGGAAATGAAATTGTTTTCAAGATCACATGGATTCAAATCTATATGTCTGTCCCCAAATCCCGTGTTCCTTCCTCCAGATCACACCTCCTCTCTTGCCAGTGATCTGCATCTTCTACCTTTCTGTGCCTTAGTATCCTCATTTGTAAAATAGAGATCATAGTACCTTCCTCACTGGGTTATTGTGAGCATTAAAAAGTGCTGAATAAATGTTAGCTATTACTGTTGGTGGTGGCTGGGCATGAGTGGGCTCCTGGGAAGCTATTCAGAAAAACCAGTCAGAGAAAGCACCCCTAATTCATCCTGGCACTTCCAGAGAGGAGTAGGGGATGGCTCTGGCAGGCAGATTCTAGGTCTTCTTGTCCTATGCAGAACTTCCATTATTAAAGGATTCTGGGGAAGCAAACATTTTGTGGGATTCTGAGAACTGCACTTTCCCAGTCCTAAAAGACCCACTGTCCAACTTGGGGGGAAGGACCACTTGGACTTGGAGGAGCGCAGGAGGGTCAAGGAGGCCCCTAGTTGTCTAAGGTAGTACTGGACTCTGTTCCTATTCTCCTCCTCTTTTCTCCTCTTCCTCCTCCTTGCCCACCAGGGAGGCAGCCGGCTGTGCTGGAGATTGGCGTTTTCTCTTTGCATCTGGCAGACTGAAGCAGCATATTGATGATTGCCTGCAAATGTGAAATAGATGGAAACTGTTGTGCACTTCAATGGAATAACAGGTATAATTTCTCTGTGGACAGTGGATGATGGAGCTGACACTTCTGTTGGGATGCAGAGGAGGCAAAGAAAGTCACCTCACCTGTGCCATTGGTGATCTCTTTCTGGGCACTCTTGTGTATCTGCTGTTTGTCTGGCACTTTACTTATGGTGTTTCACAGAATTCTCTCCACACCCCCAGGGAAAGTAGTGTTTTCCACCTCTCCACCTGGGCTTTGGGAAGGTACCTTGGAGGAGGTGACATCTGGCTTTCACAGAGCATGGCCTCTGGAGCCAGACCTGAGGTTGGCAAACTTTTCTATAAGGGTCCAGATAGTAAATATTTTAGGTTTTGCAGATCATAGGGTCTCTGTTCCACTTTACTCATCTCTGCTGTTGTAGCATGAAAGTTGCCATAAGTGATATGTAAACAAACAGGCATGGCGGGTTCTAATAAATTTAATTTACAAAAACAGGTATATAATCATTAGTTGATCCTTGAAGTAAATCACCTGAGTTTGACTTTTGCCTTTTCCAGTAACCAGCTATGTGACCTTATTTAACTCCCTGTGCCCCATCTTTTCATCTGTGAAATGGGAATCATAAAACTTCATAATACTCATCATAATTGTAATACACTATGAAGTGGTTGAGAGAATTAGAGTTAATGTGGGGAGAGAGCTTATCATAGTGTCTGCCACAATGCCAGTTGGCATGATTATTAGCATAATCAGCATCATCTTCAGCATCACTGAAAGGGCCTGGAGCTGTAATGGGGATAATGGCAATACCTACTTCACAGGGTTGTTTTGAGAATGAAGTGAGAAGATGTATGCAAAATGCCTTCTTTTGGGCTCAGCCTGCAGTAAGACCCCAAAGGGTCCCCCCAGATTCTTAACAACTTTCCTTTCCTAGCTAATTCCACAAGGCTCTTCTTAGTATAAACAAGAGAAAAGACCCAGTCGCATGCCCCTAGGCTACCCTAGTTTTAGTTGGGAAAGACTATGGGAAAGATTAAGGGAGCAAAGAAGAGGAGCCACAAGGCTCAAGCCCGGGGTGAGGGGGCCACTTGAGGGGCAAGGAGAGGGGCGCATCTCCTGGTGGGTTGGAGGGGCTTGGGCTTAAGGGACTTGAAAGGGACTCCAGTGACCATTTCCTATGGAGATAGATCACAACAAAGGGGAAGGAAACTTGGCCAGTCTATACTACTGTGCCCAATGAGGAAACATCCCTGCTCTTCCCTGCAGATCCTTCCTAGTTCCCCAGCAGATAACACAACTCCTGTGTATTTTGAGGAGTTAGTTGATGATTTCCTGTTGGCCAGCCCACTCTGAGTCTGACAGCAGAAGGCTGGCAGAGAGTGAATACAGTGCTCCCAGTGGTTGGGAGCTGCCAGGACAGATGTCTGGGCAGAGACTGAGCTGAGGCTCTAAAGCCAGAGATTGAACTTTAAGTCCTGGCTCAGCTGCTGGCCCTCTGGGTGACCTTGGGCCGCTTGCCCTGTTAGCAATCAACTTCCTTACCTGTAAGATAGGGTGCTAATAAGACGTAGGGAGAGAATGCATGCTGTTACCATGATGAGGAAGGTTGCTAGACCTAAGGGTCAGGTGAGCACAGACTTGAATTCCATTCGAGCTTGGTCATGCCACTTAGCCCAGCTGAACCCTCATATCCCTCATCTGTAAAATGAGTACAGTAACTGAGGATGGTAAAATATCAAATGTGCTTAGTTCAAAACCTGGCACACTGTAATTAAAAACAAATGATAGTTTATTATTGTTATTATTGTTGTTGTTGTTGTTGTTGTTATAGCCTTGACTGGGTCAGGACCTGCATGTAACTAGAGTAAATGGCAGGATGTGGGTGAGCTAAGAAGAGGAAAAAGTCCCACCTTAAGTCTGGCTGACATGCGTGGGTGGACCAAGGACCCAGGAGTAGGAGGGAGGAGCTGTGCTCCATGCCCCTGACTTCCAGCCCTGCTTTGAGTCTGACCCTTGGCTTTTGGAACTTTCACTTCTGAAGATATGGCAGGGCTCATGCTGGGCTTAGGGGCCTAAGACTTGAGTCCAAACAAGTAACGATGCCATGCCAGGGTTTAGCTTTCAGGTCATACAAACTTCCCTAAGGCTCAGTTTCCATCCTTGTTTAAAAACAATGGTGCCAACACCTATTTGGAATAGACTTTTCCTAGCACTTACCATGTGCCAGGCACAGTTGCAAATAATAGTATGTTTTAAACATACTGAGTCATTTAATTCTTCAAGCAACCCGAGCAGATAGGAAATATTATAACTCCCACATGTAAGTTTCGTGTGGTTGTTGTAACAAATCACATCAAACTAGGTAGCTTAAAACAACAGAAATGTATTCTCTTACAGTTCTGGAGGCCAGAAGTCTGAACTCAAGGTATCGGCAGGGCGATGCGCCTTCCAGAGGCTCCAGGTGTGAATCTCTTTAATGCCTCTTCTGTCTTCTGGTGGCTGCTGGCAGCCTTTGGCTTGTGGCCACATCACTCCAGTCTCTGCTTCCATGGTCACATTGCCACCTCCTCTTCTGTCTGTGTGTGTCAATTAGCTCTCGGCCTCCCTCGTAAGGACACTGATCATGGCCTTTTGGGCCCTCCCACATAATCCAGGATAATCCCTTCATCTCAAGATCCTTAATTTAACCACATCTGCAAAAACTTCAACATAGGAGGCAACATTCAAAGGTTCTAGGGATGAGGTCTGCTGTCTTTGGGAGCCACTGTTCAGCCCACCGTGTTTCACAGATCATACGGAAAGTAGGCAGAGTGACCTGGTTCAGAGCCTCTACCCTTAGTCACTGTGCTATGTTGTTTCCTCTATGGTGATGCTCATGGGTGATTATAAACATTTAATGCGACAATGCACAGAAAGTACTGAGCATAATGAGGGGGAAGGGAGAGAAAGGCAGGAGTGGGTAAGGGTCTGGGATGGGGTTCAGAGATGTCTGCTGTGCATGAAGACACGAGTGCTTTTGAGGCTTTGCCAGGAAATCTCCATGGTCAAGTCCAAGTCACATCTAAATGATATGCATTGCTGATATTCCTTGCTCTCTGCCACTGTTAGAACAAGTGGATTTCTGCCTATCAGAAGGCAAAACCAGCAAAGTCACAAGACATAACTCGCCCCTTCTGCTGCCATCTTGCCCTGGCTGGTCCCTGCTCTGGTCTGAGTTTCTCAGACTTTGACTAAGAGGAAATGACTTCAGTCACAGGTGCTAATCTATGTAAATGAGCCTGGTGCTTTGACACAGGAAATCTCTTTTGCCCTTTTAATCCATTTCACCAGATGCTCTGCAGGTTCTGCGACCTGGTGTCCTCAGCAGAGAGCAGTGTCCTTTCTGATGTGATTTTTGTGGCAATGTTTGTGATGAGTAAGACTCATCACACCCCGGGCAGCCTTGTGCTCCCTGAGGTTGCACACAAACCAAAAGCTTTGGGGTCCTTGGCTTCCGGGCCAGATGTTTTTCTCATACTAATGCATAACATTTCAGAAGAGGGATTTTCTGTTCCTATTCATTCCCAAGTGCTGCTCCTTCAACCTCTCAGGAAGGATCACATGCTCCAGACCAGTAGGAAAAGCAGGTTCATGCCTGGGAGATAGTCTCCGAGGTAGGCATTGGGGAATATCTGAAACCATAATGACTCTTTGGACCTCAATACCTCCTGCAAACAATGGTTATGAGTGGACAGACTTAGGTGGCACTGAGCTAGCTGGGGAACACAACTGTTCTAGTAAAGCGATCCAGCTCAGCCCTGATGAACACCTGATGGTACAAATAAGAACAAGGAACACTTGATTATAAATTGTATGTCAGTATGTTTCTGCACAAGTATGTTTCCCCCCACTGGTCAATATGAATGTGTGTCTCCTCTCAGGAATGTATGGGTGGAGCATCTATGGAAACCATGTGTTGGGGTATTGTTAGATATTTCCTTAAAACCAACATAAACTATAATGGCATAGACATGTGTTACATACCCAGTGCATCATGGGACTCATTATCAGCCATCTTGAACAAGTGGGGGAGCAACCAATAGTCTTGGTTAAAATAGAAAGCACTTATAATGAAAGTCTCTGCAAAACTACTGATCATGCCACCAGTGCTGTTATGAATTTTCATTAATGGCTCATTGTTGGCTTGATGAGATCACCAACAAGCAGCCAATCAGAACAAATCAATGCCAGGTTGTGAACGGGCACCAGCCATATCAAAAGGGAGCCAGTAGAGCAAAGGGGCTAAAAGTCAGACAGGCTTGGGTTCAAATCCTAATTCTGCCATTTCTTAGACATATGACCTTGAGTGAGACTTTACATTGAATCTAAGTTTCCTAATCTGTAAAATAGAGATAATGACTGTTCCCTTCCTCATAAGCCTGTTATAAAGTTTGCATAAATTTGTCATTGGAAATTATTTTTTTCCCAATTTCATTTCTCTTTTAGTTTTTATTATGCATATTTAAGGTATAGTAGAAAGTAAACTCCCAATAAATGGTAGCAGAAGGAGAAGAACCCGCATGGGCTCTTCGTTCTGTGGGTCTCTCACAAGAGTGAGGGGGGGCTGTGGGTTCTCAGAACTGCTCATGAATCACAGAATTGGTGTTTTCTTACAGACAATTCTCACTGTGTTCTCCAACATGTTCAGAATGGCCGCTGGGTGTCCCATGATGCATTGGGTATGCAAGGCATGTCTTGGCCTCAGAGAAGCCCACTTCAATTCATAAGAATCCAACTTACCAGGACTCTCTATTAATAGAAATGGTAGCTCTTGCTAGGAGGACTCTTCCACTTTTGCACCTTCTCATCTACAGCTTAGATTCTAGACTTAGACTTGGATGATGGTAATGGGGAATCAGAATGGTGAATGGGGCCCTGTAGGACCCTCACACATTACAATGAGATGAAAGACTGTGTGGTCTGGTGTCAGGGGCACAGGCCATGGGTTTAGAGACATGTGGGTTTGAATCCCAGTTCAAAGCCACCCATCACCTGGGTGAACTTCAGCAAGTCATTTTGTTTCTCAGAACTTCCACCTTGCAGGAGAAGGGCATCAGAGAAGTTAAGATATTTGTTTGAAGTCGCATAGCTAGCAAGCCAACTAGTTTAATTTAACCCCGGGACTGTGTGACTCCAAAGCCCAGTCTTTTGCTCCTGTGTCAGGCAGTCTATTCCTGATGTTCTATTAAAACTTTTGTTTTAAGAGCCAGACATGGTGACTTGTACCTATAATTCAAGCTACTCTGAAGGCTGAGGTAAGAGGATTGCTTGAGACCAGGCATTTGAGACCAGCCTGTGCAATATACTGTGACCCCATCTCTAAGATATGCACACACACATGCACTCTCTCTCTCTCTCTCTCTCTCTAAAATTATTTATATATATGGTTTTTTAATGGAGGCTTTATTATTATTCAAATGTGGTGAGGCCAACAGATCAGTAGTGACTGCCGTTAAAAAGATATGTTTTTACCCACAGTTCCTAGAATGGGGGTATTCCACGCCACCCAGGCTCGTGTGAGGAAGCACCAAGGTTGTCAGGTGACAGCAGGAGCAGGAGGTAAGTATGGGCAGGAGCCCTTATTGTGGTTTCCGCGGGAAGGAATGGGTGAGACAAGGTAAGCAGGCTGAGGAGTGGCTCGTTTGGATGATTTCAGAAGGCTCTGGGGTGTAGAGGCTGTCCTGAGTTGTCTGGTGCCTGGCCCTGGGGGATTAGAATATCGGTTTGGAGTGTAAGAGCCTGATAAAGAAAGTGTTTGAGGAGTAGGGGCTCTAGGTGGGTTGGTTTGCATAGGAAAGGAATGTTTGCAGAGGAGTAGTTTGCTGTCTCCAGGAATTGGCTGTCCCTGGGAGGGGCTGTCTCTTTCAGGTCAGCAAGGCCCCGAGATGTCAAAACATTGTAAAATGCAGAAAATAAAAAACGTGTTTCATATAACTATCCTTGGTGGACTTTCTGAATCTCACAGCCACTCATAAGAAACCCATGGGATTTCCACATGAGTTTACATAATTTATGCCTATTCATAATATATCAAATAACTATGAAGTACAATGACTTGGCTTTAGCTGCCAAGTAATTATCTTCACAAATGATCGCAAGTACAAAATAAACACACAAAAAATCCCAATGACTTCCTAGAGATGAGTACAAATAAATAATAAAATAAAATTAGAATAAAAGTCTTAGCACAATAAAAATGTAAAATACCTAGAAATAAACTTAATAAGAAATAAACTTAATATGGTACATGAAATTATGAATGTTTGTTGAAGTATGTAAAAGATAAATAAGTGGAAGCCATGTTTTCAATATTAGATATAGGCCAGTTTAGCCCAAATTAAATAAATAGTATGCAATATTAATTAAAATATTAACAGTTTTCTTTATTACTTGATAAGATACTAAAATTTTTCTAGAAGAATTTCTAACTGCAAATATTTAAGAATTTTCTGAAAAAGAAAAGCAATGAAGGAATTTGTTCTACCTGACTAAGAAGGTATGTCTATCAGGCACAAATACAAAAGTTGTCAAATGTGGCATTTCAAATCACTGAGAAGATAAATCTCACATTAAAAGGTATTAAATCTTACATTAAATAAACTAACCATACAGAAAAAAAAGTTAGATCCCTACCTCATACCTTATACTAAAATAAGTTTCATATTGTCTAAATACATATATAAAAAAGTAAACACATACATTTCTATACAAATCTAGGTGAAGGTTTCATTCTCTTGGGAGAGAGGAATGTCTTTTGAAGTTAGAAATCAGTAAGAAATCACCAAAGGAACATTGATGGGCTTTATTACACAAAATTTAAAATCTACACAGCAAAGGAAAACAAAGTCAAAGAAAAAATGCACATTGAGAAGAGTATTTGCAGCATATATTTTTTCAATATTTAAAATGACAACATACCAAATTACTCTAATGGAAGAAACAGGAACATGATATCTAAATATACAAATTCACAAGAGAAAAATATGAATGTTTAATAAACATGTAACTTAATATTAATGAAACATATTGAAATGAGACAGCAATGTAATAACCTTTTTTTTTGCTACTAGATTGTAAAAAATTTAAAGATTGCTAATACTCAGAACTGGTGAGATTGTAAGGAAATAGACATTGCCATGCATTGCTTGTGAAAACAAACTGGCATTTTTTTGTTTGTTTTTGGTAACATGGGTCAAAAGTCTTTAAAAGACCTATATCCTTTGACCCAGAAGTTTGACTTCACGATATTTATAGAAGAGAAATAGAGAGGAGTATCCATCTGTAGAGAAATAGTTACCACATTTTAAAATTATTTTTTAAAAAAATAAACAAGTGGAAACAACCTTAATGTTCAGTCACAGGAAATTGATTAATTATATGTTGTACTTATACACAACAGAATTTTATGCAGCCATTAAAAATTGTGGTGTGAGTTATACACACACATAAGAAAGGTCTCTACCTATAATTAAAATTAGAAAAAAGAAGGTTGCCAAAGAATCTGCATAATGTGGTGCCATTTCAGTAAGAAATAATATAATCCCTTTTTGGAAGAAAGATCTATAATTATTAATAATCACTACTTCTGGGTGGTGGATTAAAGGTGATCTTTATTTTGTTCTTTATACTTTTATATACATTCTGAATTTGTTGCAAAGGACATGCATTTTCTTATAAGGAGAAAAATACTACAAATCTATTTAGAAAGTAATTTCTCACCTGCTTTTGCCCTTAACAGGGGATATTCAAATGACTGGCAGGGGGCATGGAGGATGAAGTTGGGTAAAAAGATTGTCAGTTTCCTGTCCTCGATTCTGTTTACCATAGGCTGAAAATCAGGAGGGAATTTCTTTGTGGAGCATTCATGACTTTGACCTTCACTGATATATGAAATTAGAAGGCCTCTTAAAAAAAGAATGTTTTCCTTCAAAGTTTGCTATAAATATTTAAAGTGGAAAATATGGATTTTGTCAAATGTGGTTGAGGAATCCAACACAAAAAGCCCAGTTTCTGTGCAGACACAAGCATGAGAAGGAAATCCACTGAGGGGGAGGTGGCTATCAGAAGGCTCAGCTGACGTGGGCTTACTTCAACAGATTGATGGTTGCTGGAGAAATGACAGAGCTTTCTGGACAGCCCGCACCTTCCTACGCTGCCCCGCCCACTCCCCCCATCAGCATCCAAACTTTGGGCTAATGAGGGTATGATGATTTGTTCTGTTTGAAATGTACCCAGAGAAGGAAGGCATCTCGTTGGCTTAATTGTGTTCTGAGGCCACTAAGACAGTGATTCCTGTTCATTAAGTGGCATTTGCTCCCCTCAGCAAGCCAATCTTGGTGGCTGTATATTATGCAGACATATTAGTACATTCACAGAGTCTCTGCTTTCCTGGGCCAGGCAGTCACAGAGATGTTACACAGCCCCTTCATGCTAACCTACCCAGGTGTGTTTGCAGATTAAATACCTACCCAAATGTCCAGCTCAGCTAGGTCTCTGGAACTCTAGTGTGGCCACTTCCCCTGTGGAGAGCTAAGATGCTGGGATGTTAGAAGTGGAGTCAGAAAAAATAGCAAGGTTGGATCCCACTCTTTATCCAATCATTCTTCAAATATTTGTTGGGCATAGCCAGCCATTAAAGCTTCAGGAATGACTGAGATATGATCCCTGCCTTCAAAGAGTTCACAATCTAGTGAAGGAGGTAAATGTAAGAACCGGTAATTATAATATCAGATACTTAGTAGATAAAATAAATATATACAAAATGTTACAAACATACAGAGAAAGAGGAGTATAAATGTGCCTGGAAAAAAGAGTGTCAGAGAAGACTTTCTAGTATAATGAATTTTTATCTGGGTCTTGAAACATGAATAAAGTTCACATTGTTGAAAAGAAAGCTGGTGTATCGTGGTCAGGATGTTCAAAAAACGAGAAATGCATGCAACAGCTTAGTACTTTGACATCCAGAGTATGTTTTGAACATGCCAGGAACCCAAGAGATATTTTGTTGAATAAATGAATGTGCAAGCAAAGAAATGATACATGTGTGCAGGGAAAGAGGTTAAGGAAATTGAAGCATAGAGTATTAGTTGCGGATTTGGAGGACTGAGACTGGAAGACAAGCTTAGGGTCAAGTTTGGAAGGGACTGGCACACTTTCCTAATGATCTGGACTTAACCTTGTTTCATAGTTTTGTCAATTCTTGATCTAAGTAAAACTATAAATGGGAAATCTCTTATTAAACCAACTGCTTATTTCGGATTCTCTCCTTGCCCAAATCTTCCAGATCATCTGGTCAAAGTCGCCTCTTTAAGATTTTCAAATTGTTTTATCTGGGAGGCTCTAGAATTGGAGGTTGTATTGATCAGGAATGAGCTGGGTTATGCTGTGGTAATAAACAATCTTGAATCTTAGTGCTTAAGGTGACAGATTTATTTCTCTCACACATTGCATGTCATTCTTGGGTCACTGTCCTCATTTCAGGATGCTGGTAGGTGGAGCCCTCACCATCTGGGGGTGGGAGGAACATAATGGGTTATGCATCAGCTCTTAAAGACTTCTTCAAGTGGTGCCGCTCACTTCTACTCACATGTCATTGGCTGTCACAAATCAGTTGGCTTTATGGAGGCAGAGAAACGCGATCCTACTTTGTGCCCAGGAAGAGGAGAACCAAAATGTTTGGCAAACAGCACCAGTGATCACCCCAGAAGCAGAAGAGTGTTTCCCACTTATTGACTGTGTTATTTTATGCAAGTCACTAAACCTTTCTGAGATTTTGTTTTTCTTTTCAGCAAAAATAAATATAAAACCTAAAGAGCTTAGAATTCTATTTCTTTCTGTGTCTCTTCCTCTCTCTCTAAATATCAGGGTGGGACATGATTGAATGCAAAAGGGTCAGATTCTTTCTTAGAGCACAAGCAGACATCCAGTAAGCCTGGGAGTGAGGGATAAAATTTAACCTCAGAATCCATAAAAAATTTACAAAATTGCAAAACGCTAAGCAAAAATACAAAAGAGTTCTCTGCACACTGGGAAATTATTGAAGCCATAAAGATTCCTGTTCTTGCAGATGAGGCAGTTGGTGAGTGGAGCAGAGCAAATCAATAATGTCATACTTCTCGCCGGATCAAAATACTCAAGGAAATAGCTGCAAAGTGAGAGGGGGACAAGGTCTGTCTCGGTCAATCACTGCACTGGGTAATGCCATAGCTGAGCACAGTCTAATAGTCTGGCCTGGAATTTTAAAAGCCAGGAAAGTGTTTAATCAAAATTTAGAGCCATTGTAGATTCTAAAGGATAATTACTCGGCACTCTGGCAGAGGAGAGTCCTAGAGAGAGGATCTGATGGGGGTTGTGCATATTTAAATGAATGCTGGTTTCATAACTCTGAAGAAGTCTCAGGTAAGACAGGGACAAGAATAAGTCACTTTGGTGGGTTGAGAAGCTAGGTATCACAAGGTGATGATCAGAAAATATTATATGTGCCTTTCTCAGTGTTGTATTCACTGCTTGAGCACAGTGCCGGGCAAGTCCTTTCACTCATTCATTCATTTGACAAACATTTATTAAACATTCACTATGTGACAGACACAAATTTAAGAGCTGGGTACAACAATGAGCCAGACAGGCCAGGTCCTTTCTCTCAAGGGGCTTACGTTGTAGTAGGGAAGACAGAATAAACAGGGAAACAAATTTGACCATATCAGACAGTGGGAAATGCTAAGAAGACAATAAAATAAAGTGATGAACAGGAGGCTAAAGAAGACCTAGGAGCCTCAGGGCCTTTCTGAGAGGAGATGTTCAAGCTGAGACCTGAAAGACAGAAGGATCCAGTCATGGTGTGCAGAAGGCAGAGCACTCCAGGCAGAGGAAGCAAGAGCAAAGGCCCTGAGATGGGAGCAAACAGTGTGTTGGAGAGACTTCAGGAAGGCCAGTGTTGGGAGGGGACTGTAGGAGCAGAGGGTTGGGGGGTAGTTAGGAGCTAGACGGTGTAGAACTTTATAGGCCATGGTAAGGCACACAGGAAGTGCTCATCAGTGTTTGTTGCATGACCGACTGACTCACTAACTAAAGTGACTGACTATGGTGATTTTACTCTGGGTTGTGCAGATACTTAATGACTGTGTAAGGACTAGAACTTGAGATGCAGTCTCAAGGCCTTATGTAAGATTCTAGTATTCCCCTGTAAATTGGGAGTAGTAACAATTAGTCGTTTTTGGTGTGATAAATATAATATCTTACATTTATTGAGCTCTTATATTCATACATCAACTTCACACGTACGTTTGGCCTTCCTAACTCGCTCTATATTACTGTTATTATCCTTTTTAAAAATGCATTTTTTAGTTAATGAGTAAATATCTCTATCTATTATGGTGAACAACACAATGTTTAGATATATGTATACATTGTGGAATGACTGAATCAAGTTATTTAACATATACATTACTTCACAAACTTATCATTTTGTCTGGTGAGAATACTTGAAACCCACTCCCTTGACAATTTCCCAGTATGCAATACATTGTCATTAACTGTAGTCAACATGATGTACTCCTTTTTTTTAGTAGATGGGGAAACCGAAGCTCAGAGAGTTTGAGCCACTGACCTAAGTGGTCACCAGCAGAGAATGTCAGTGGATTGGTGATTTCCTGGTAAACAACCCTTGTTTTGTTTATCATCTATTAGCACAGCACCTGACCAATAGCCATTTGATATATTTTGTTGAATGAAAAAACAAAACTATATTTTAACAGAAATGAAATCTTATTATACAATTTACTCCTCAACCTACTTTTTCTCGCTGTGAAAATTTTCCATCATTGGTAAAAGTCTACATTGTCATTTTTAATGATGACATCGTTTATGATTATATAGATGTATCTTTTTTTTTAGTTGGAGTCTCACTCTGTCACCCATGCTGGAGTGCAGTGCCATGCTCACGGCCACTGCAGCTTCGACCTACTGGGCTCAGGCAATACTTCTGCCTCAGCCTTCCAAGTAGCTGGAACTACAGGCACGTGCAACCACATCTGGCAAATTTTTTGATTTATTGTAGAGATTAGGTCTCGCCAAGTTGCCCAGGCTGGTTTCAAACTTATGAGCTGAGGCAATCCTTTCACCTCGGCCTCCCAAAGTGCTGGGATTATAGGTATGAGCCACCAGTGCTGGGATTATAGGTATGAGCCACCCAGTCTGGCCATATAGATGTATCTTTATTTATTTTACCAATCCCGTTATTGAGTGTTTGGTTGTTTCCATTTTTTTCACTATTGCAAAAACATTCTCGCCAATAAAAAATTATCGATCTGATGTTTCTGCACATCTGTCTAATAAACTGCTTCAAGTGGAAACAATGGATAACATAGATGCGCATTTGAGAAGCTTTGGAGATATAAACTCAAACTGTTTTTTTGGAAAGACTGGGTCCTTTTTGGCATGTTCCATTTAGATACTACCATTAAGGAGCATAAATAAACTGCTGTGTTTTCAGAAGACAGGATGCAAAGGACATACTTGCTACATGAGCAAGGAGAGAAAAAAATCCCATTTAGACTGGGAGAGAGGCAGCGTGGGAGCCTCAATAGACATCTTCAAAGATTTAGAAAACCGAGAGTCTGATTGCAGAAGCCAAAGAGCATAGCTGAAATCAAACTTCATGAGAAGTAGTGAGTGTCAAGTTTAAATAGCAGAGGCTTTCAGAAAATGGGCTGTGTGAACTCAGCCAAAGAGACACTCACGCGGAAGAAAAGTGCTCAAGCAGCAGCCATCAGCTGGAAACATTTGTTGTGCGAGTCATTTTAGTGAATTGACCTTTGGAGGGTTTTTCCCATTTATTTTTGTTTCTCTGGGAGGCAAATTGGGTGTATAGATGGAAATGTACAGAGCTGGGTTTGAAGTCAAACTCCATCTACTCGTTGTGTGACCTTGGGTGATTTCCAAACATTCCTGAACCTCAGTTTTCACATCTATTACTTGGGGGTAAAAACACCTGCCCCATAGGGTGGTTAGAAAATTAGATGAGATTGTTTCCATGTGTATAATCCAGATGTGAGAACATGAGAACCCACTAGCTTAAGTTCCTTATCCCCCAATGTGTCTCTTAGAATATTTCTGAGGGGCTCTCAGCTGATCCTTTTAACTGGCAGTGTTTCTGGTCCTGTCTTGTCGTGCCTTGGCAGTTCTGTCTCCTTGCCAATATCCCTCGAGGGTTCTATATGCTACTTGTCAGAGATGTCCTCCATTGATGATCCCTGTGTTGCTCTAGCCTCAGGAGTGGGACATTGCTCACGTTCATTCATTTGAAAAATATTGATTGGGAGTTAAGAAAGAGTTTCAGCGAAGGTTATGGAATCTGGAGGGTTTTCTTCAGGAAGTGATATTTTAGATTATAGCCCAGGATGAGCAGGAGTGAGCAGGCGGAGGTGGTGGGGGAAGGCATGCCAGGCAGAGAGATCGTGAATGCGAAGACCCTGAGGCACAGGAAGTGGAATGTATTTGAAGAATTAAAGGAAGCTCAGAGTGGCAAGTCTACTTCATCCGAAGTGTGACAGGCACTTTGCCTTAATTCCCCACATGAGAACAGAGACCAAGAAGTAGTTTTTAACAAGTTTTTACTGACAATTTGGAACTAGTTTAAGAAGTAGAACAAAATAATTTACAATGACTGGACAGGCTCAGATGTGTCATCAGTTTCCTTTGACTTCCTGGTTTCCTGTCTCTCTTGGCTTCCCCATGACTGGGCCTGAGGTTCTTCCTCCTCTGACTAGAAATACTTCAGGCAGTCCTGTGCTATGGAGGCCGGGTCAAATTGACTCCCAGTTGAGAGAAGAGACAGTTTCCCATCACTGCCATTGAAGATCTACTTTCAGCATCCTCATCTCCTGCTCTAGGACTGCCCACCCTCCAGGAGGTTTGTCTGTGAGAACGTCTCTTAAAGAGAAACCCCATCCATACCTACAGAGGTGTTACCTGTCCCTCTCACACAGATATAATAATCTAGCTCCTATTTTGGGTTCTTATTGAGTAAAGTCATAAAGGAGGCATTGGCATCCCAGTCCAGATGAGACTGTACCTCTCTCAGAGCACTTTATTTTCTTCCTGTTCTTATTTTAGGTCCAAAATTCTTGGGGATGGTTTCATTTGGGATCAACTTGTATGGCACTTATTGCTGATGGTGTTTCAATATTTATCATCCTCTTCTCTTATAGTAAATGATAGAACCTCTGATTTCTGACTGGATCCATGCCACCTGGATTAAAGACTACATTTTCCAGCCTTCCTTACAGCTGGGCATGGTCATGCGACTAAGTTCTGACTAATGGGAAGTATACAGTTATGACATCTATACCTCTGCGTATCCTTAAAGAAAAGGAACATTCCTTTTCCCTTCTGGGTAGAATGTAGAAATGTACATCTTGGATGAGGCAGATAAGAGCAGTGCTTAAAGATGGCAGAGCAACAAGCCAGAAGAGACCTGGGATTTCTGACATCATGGAGTCACCATACTAGCCCCGTGCAGCTTACTTCTAGAATATCAGATGGGAGAGAAATGAAATTCAACAGCATTTAACCACTGTTATTTGGGAGTCTCTGTTTTAGCAACCAAACTTGTATCTTAAATCATATATCACTGTATAAGATACATGACACATAGTAGGTGCTCATTAAATTGTAGCTGTTGTTCATTTCTAGAGTTTTCCAGTTGACAGTGGGAATGAAATTGCAGGCACTTATGAAGTGCTCTGCAGGGCTAAGTTTTAAAAGAGGTGCCTTAATGGAGATGAAGCAATATTGTATTAAGATAGATCTTTACGGAAAAAAAAATGAAAAAGACAGTAAGACAGTAATACATTTGGTAAATCTGTGCAGATGCACACGACATATTTTATGATATAATGGGAATTTAAATGTGAATTTCAGCTCCAGCAAAATGTAAACAATGATTCTCTTGAAGGGGATTGAGGCTGTGAGAGAGGAAACTGTGGACTCTCTAGAGACTTTCTGACTTGAAGGTGGCCAGCATCCTTTGAGCTGTATCTGATGTGATAGCCCAGAGCCATATTTTTCCCCAGTAAGTGTAAGCTATGAGGCGCAATGTTTTTGTTTGACTTTTGTTTATCAGTCTGGGCATGGTGAGAACTTTTTCTTATAGACCTATTGCCCCTCAGAGAAGTAGAGAGAAAAGAAATTAGGGAGGAGTTGGAGATTCTCATTGGGTTAGCCAAGCACACAAAGATGGAGTCCACCTCTGAGAAAAGCTGAGCCATCAACCCAAACCTCAACCTTCTGTGGGGAGCACAATAGGTACCCTAGATTTCTCATAGAGCGTTTGTACACAGACTCCTACTTGCAGTAGATAAGCACCCAGAATCCTTTTTCAGTATATAAGCAGGAAGACTTGAGTTCGAATCTGAACTCTGCAACTTTCCTGCCAGGTGGTGTTAATTCAGACAAATCAATTTGGCCTTTTTTTGAGGCTCAGCTTCTTCATTTGTGATATGGATTAATATCTTTTTAAAATAGTGGGGTTGTAAGTGCTTATTATTAACCTCCATCCTGGAAGCCTTGAGATGAATTGACCAGCTCATTGAAAATAAATATGCAAGCTTAATAGAGGATGTGAAATTCAACTGTCCAGCAAAATCCACCATTGATCTGCCCTGCAAGATATCAGATGAGAACAGTGCCCTGGACTTAGCAGAGAAAATGGTTTTGAGTCCTGACTCTATTGCTAGCTTAATGTTTGGCATTATTTGAGTCCTTCCCAGCCTCAGGACCTCCAACTCCTCATTTCTAAAACCCTTTCCATGATCTGTTTGACCAGAAGAAGCTGATCAAGCATGACTCGACCATGTTCCCAGAGTGAACCAGCAAATGCCACAGCAGGACTAGAATCCTGAATTGTAGCTTCTTCCAGAGCTTTTCACACCATCCTACAAACACCAAGTTAGCACTCATTCCATGCTGGGCATGACAGAATGTGCTGTGGGTTCAGAGATGAAAAAACAAAGCAAGGTCCCTTCCCTAAATGGTAAGGGCTTACCAGCTGGTGAGACAGACACAAACCAGGTCATTTATCAAATTTCCAGAAATTTCTTTCCTGTTCACCATCTTCACTTGTGAAGAGAGTCCAGGACAGGCCTGAGGTTCCCAGAGCAACTGTAACTCACACCTCACCTCCCTGCTGAGTCCTGCAGCTCTGTTGCCTTCTACCTCTGCACCTTTGCACATGCTGTTCCCACCACATGGGACCCTCTTCTATTTTGCTTGCTTGGCTCATTCCTAGTCATCTTTCAGGATTTAATTCAGATACCCCTATCTCCAGGAATTCTTCCTAGATTCCCTAAAGCTGGCTTAGGGACTGCTTTCCAGTGCTCCCAGAGCCCCAACATGCTCTTGGTATAGCTCTTACTAGAAAGTGCTGTAGTTACTTACTTCCTTCTCGGTCCCTGACTCTTTACGAAATTCTGTGAAAGCATGGGTACTCGGTGCCTGAGACATTGTCGAAACTCATTAAAGGTGTGGTTATTTGCTGAATGAGGAGCTGGATTTTGAAGAATGGGCAAGAATAAAATTAGAAGGTGAGAAACGGAGAGGGTCTTCTAGGCCAGGGGATGTAAATATGTGCTTTTTTTCTTCTTTTGAGTTACATGAGAAAAATAATGATTGCTAATGGTTTTTTGGGGGTACTGTACCATGTTAGGTGCTTTATTTTAGTGATTTCTTTACATTAAACAACAACAATTTAATGAAATATGGACTATTATTTTTATTCCCATTTTGCAGTTGAGGAAACTGAGACACAGAGAAATAGAATCAACTTGCCTCAAACACAGTTAGGAAATGACAGATCTAGGATTTGAAACCAGAGAGTCCAGATGGCTGTGCTCTCAGCTACTAAACTACTCAGCAGCTATTTTCTTTGACTGCATTTCCAACAGGCGCTTCTTTGGGTAAGTATTTTCCCAAGTCCCCTGATGCTGCGAGTCTAACGAGGTTATACCAACAGTGGCAATACCCATTTCACCGGCTGGCATCCATCTGAGTAATGAAGGCCTTTTATTCTCTCCCTGCTCCAGGCAGAGCCTCACCCAAAGGTGTTTACATGAGCCCTCAGATGCTCCTTCGAGGGTGTGTTTATTCTAGGTCCCTCTTCAGTGGCTATTTCTCACCAGCTCCAGCTGAAGTCACCTTGACAGTGTTGATGTATAAGTCAAAGCTGGTGTTAGCTAGTGCTCCTCAAAGCTGGAAACCTGCAACAACATCAGAAAACAGCCAACATTTATCAAATACTTTCTATATACCCATAACATATACATACCCTACATTCTCCCTGTATCAACTCATCTGTTCCTTACAGTAAACTCAGGAGGTAGTCACTGTTAATATACCCAACTTACAGATAAGAAAACCGAGGTGCAGACAGATGAAGTAACTTGCCCAGTGTCAGTTAGAAAGAGGTACAGCCCAAATTTGAACCCAGAGCCTGCAGTCTACCCCACTAGATAGCGCCGCATTCCCACCACCATTCCTGAGCAGAAGCCACTCTGCGTGCTGTGCCAAAATGAGTTGCATGCTGCCGTCTCCCTGCAGGGCATGTGCCGTCACTTTGTCCCTGAGTCCCCAGGGCTGTATTTTCAGGGCTTCTTGAGTCTCACTGACACTCCTCAACATCTGTCTTCTCAGGGCTCAGATCCCAGCCGTGAAGCCCCTCTTCCCTTTTTCTCAGAACTCCTGTTACCTCAAACAAACAACAAAAACTGCAAAATCTGCCCACTTGACGGATCATTTGTCTCAATGTCTTTTTTCTTTGCAGGAAGGCTAGAGCTCATCAGAGAGAATATTTATTTGCCCAAATCTCTGAGAAACTGCATTCAATCTGCTTTTCCCCCCTCTTCAAATGGCCATTGTTCAATTGTGAACTTCAAAAATTGACTATTTGAAGCCTAAATTATATCCTAGGACCTATAAAGATTTTATGCTACAAAGGTTTCTGGGAGGGCTGCAGTAAAGCGTCCTAGAGTCCAGCTCCTGAGGTTTTCATCTGAAGGTCAACTCCCTCACTGGGTGAAGTCTTTGAAATCAGAGGAAAGAGGGGTGTCTGTGGCAAAGCAGGAGATGAAAGCCTAGAAGCTTTCTGCAAATGCTACCTGCAGCCCAAGCAAGCTCCAACTCATGATAATCCTCCTCATTGTAAGAAGCAAAGCTTAACACCTGAAGAGAGGCTTTGTCAGGATGCATCTGGCAGGATCTGAGATCTTGGATGCTGAAGCCCAGGTTTCAAGGCTTCTGCAGTTGGGAATGTGACAGGAGGTAGAGGACACTGGGCGGGGGCCAGAATCTCACAGGGGGGCCAGGACACTTCCTTACTTACTGCTGGTTACTTACCTCTCATATGTGCCTTTTGTTAGTAAAGAATGTGTCCCTTGTTCTCACATCATTTTGCCATAATCAATTTCACCAACTGTTTCTTGCTCAAATCTCTGCCAAGAAGAAACTTCCTTAGAGTCATTGGGTGAAAAATTAGACTCAGTTGTTTGTCTGAAGGCTGGCAAATTTCACTGTCTCCCCACAGACAATACATCAAACACAGCTACAAATGGACTTCAAACACAGGCATAATGAATTGGCAACGCACTTAGGACTTGGAGCTGAGCTTGCAGCTCAGACACTGAGTTTTGCAGCATTTTCTTCTACTGTATTTGGAGCATTTTCTTACAGACCTCGGTGGAGACTCTGGAAGTAAGCTGTGTCTTAGGGCATCAACATTCCCACACACTATAAGTGACTCAGCAATTCTGCTCCTAGGTGTCTACCTCTGAGATTTGAAAATATATGTCCACATCAAAACTTGTACATAAAGTCATGGCTACATTCTTCCTCATAGCCACAAACTGGAAACAATACAAACACCCATCAGTGGGCAAATGGATGAACAGACATGGTATATCCATGCAACGGAATTCTACTCAGCAGTACAAAGAAAAAAACTGATATGTGCAATGACATGAATAAACCTAAAGAAACCATGGTGAAACATTGTGGGAAAAGCCAGACAGAAAAGACTACATAATGTATGATTCTATTTATATGACATTTGTAGAAAAAAAAAATTAGAGAGTCAGGAAGCTGATCAGAGGTTGCTTGGGACTAAAGCTATGAGTTGACAGCAAAAGAGCAAGAGGCAAAGAACCGAGTATCACATGTTCTCACTCATAAGCGGACCTTGAACAACTATTGTAATACTATAAGAAAGGGATTGGCAGTAGTGGGAAACTGCTGGGGGAGGGGGACACACCTCAACAGTGAAGGTATCTGCATAATGAACATTTTTTTTTTGAGTTGGAGTCTCACTCTGTGACCTAGAATGGAGTGCAGTGGCATGCTCCCGGTCACCACAGCCTCGACATGCTGGGCTCCAGCGATCCTTCCGCCTCAGCCTTCCAAGTAGCTGGAACTTTAGGCGCATGCTACCACGCCCAGCTAATTTTTTGATTTATTGTAGAGATAAGGTCGCACCAAGTTGCCCAGGCGGGTCTCGAACCTGCGGGCTCAGGCAATCCATTCACCTCAGCCTCCCAAGGCGCGGGATTACAGTCTGAGCCACCGAACCTGGCTCATAATGAACATTTGTATACCTAACCCTGAATTGTACACTTCACATATTTAAAATTAAAAATTAAAAAAAAAGAGCAAGAGAGAATTTTGGGGGTGATAGAAGAGTCTAAAACTGGATCAAAACTGCAGAAATTTCCTAAAACTTCCTGAACCGTACACTTACAATGGGTACCTTTTATGGTATGGAAATTATACCTTAGTAAAGAGACATAACAACTCAAATAAATCCTCTTGACTTCTTTCTTCGTTCGGTCCTTCCTTTCTTCATTGTTCTCTCCTTCCCTCTTTCTACTCCTCTCCAAACATTTGCTAAATCTCAGAAATGTTTCCAACCCTGTGCCAGGCAATGCAGTTATTTATTTATACACATGGCAGACATTTACTGAACACCTACTATGTGCTAGGCACATGCTTGGGGACTAAGGATACAGTTGCGAGTAAAGTCCCTGTCCTTATACACACATTTTAGTGGGGCAGAGCAGCAAAGGTAAACATCGTGTTAGGAAGACATGTGTGCTTAGAACTGAGGACTAGAGAGTGATGATGATGGTTGTTTGGGATAGGGCCAGAAAGGCCTGAGATGACATTTGAGCAACAGCCTGAATGAACAGAGGAAGCTGTGTGATTGTCTGGGAGAAGAGCAGACAGAGGGAACCGCTGATGCAAAGCTCTGAGGAGGGGACATGCTCAGTGCGTCCGAGGAACAGATAGGAGGCCAGTGTGGCTGGAGGAGAGGGAGCCCAAGGACAGAGAAGCAGGCAGAGGCCAGACTGCGGGGGGCTAGTGTGCCCTTGTAAAGCCCTTGGGTTTTATTGTAAGGATGGTGGGAAACTGCTGGAAGTTCAGAGCAGAATGAGAGCCAAGCCGAATTCAGTTGTCAAAGATCACTCTGATGGCAAAAGGCACAGACCAAAAGGGATTAGGATGGTACATGAAGGTCGTTAGGAAGCTGATGTCTGGGAAGGAGAGAATGGTGGCTCCCGCTAGGCTGGTGCTGATGGATGAGGTGAGATGTGCTCAGAAATGAGAGCTATTTTGGAGGTAGGCCTGACAGCCTTTGCAAATAAAGAGCCAAGGAACTCAAAAGAATTAATAGCTTAGTGGAGGAAACAGAGCTGTCAAGGTCATGACTGTAATGAACATTTATTGAGCATTTACTCTATGCCAGACACTCCACTAAACATGTGTTTTAATTCTTATAGTGACTATAAGGTAGATGTTAGGATAATCATCATTTTATCAACTGATTCTTGTTCAAATGTCTGCCAAGAAGAAAATTCTTTGGGACCCAAAAGATTAAGCATCCTGCCTAGTGCCGAGCAACTGGTACGTTGTAGAGTTCCAGATATTGCTCTTTTAACCACTCTGCCACACTAGCTATATGTGCTGATTGCTAGGTTAGAAGCACACACAGGTATATGGATGTGGTGTCTGGATGAAGAAGGTAGAGAGGGCTTCCTGGAGGAGAAAAACTTGAACTGTGATTTGAAGAAAGAATAAGAGTTCTCCAGAAGAAAGATGCACATGATATTCCAGGCAGGGGAACAGCCTGTGCAAAGTCGTTGTGGCATAATCTAGCTTGGCATGAGCCTAAAACAGCATATAATTTCTACAAAGTTAGCATATAAGGATATCTGTGAAGTGAGGGGGAGAGGCAGATAAAAGGGAGGGCCTGAAAGGCCTTGTGTGCCTAGTCAAGGAATTCAAAACATATCCAGGAGGCCAGTGTTTCCCTAAATAGTATATGCATGGTCAAGGGGCTAGGCGAAATGGTTATAGGTGATAGGTAGCACTATTATTCAGATAGTTATTGGTTACTTATCTATCCTAATGTGAATTAGAAAAATATGTAATTAGTCCATCTAACCTGTGATTGCATGGATATTGCTCAGTATGGGAGAGACTTTTTTTAAAACGATTGAAAGAAAGATGTTATATCATTCATATTACAACTGGAAGAGTATTCATGCTGCATTGTTTGTGATATCAAAAGATTGGGAACCACCTCAATGCTCATCAATTGGGCACTGGTTGAAGAATGGGAAAAATGAATACAAAGCAGCCTTAAGAAATGAGGAAGCTTTTTATATTCTAATACAGAACAAGCTCTTAGTGTATTGTCAAGTTATAAAAGCAATTGGCAGAACATTATGTCTGATGTGCTCTCATTTGTGTTTTTAAAAGGGTGTGTGTGTGTATGTATGTGTGTGCGTGTCTGCTTATATATGAATAGACTTTCCCTGGATGGACGCACAAGATGTGGATAATGATGGCTGTTTCTGGGAAAGGGACCTGGTAGACAGGGTGATTGGAAGAGATTTGGCTATATATTTCTTTCTGATTTTTACATTTTGAACCAAATAAATGCATTCAAAGTAAAGTTAAATTATTCAGTATTAATAAGAGTACAGTTCATATAGATGGTGAAGATCATTATGGCAGGATGTGCAAGTTGAGTGCTTGAGACCCACGTGGGGAGTCTCATTGACCTGCACAAGTGAGACATGTTTTCTCATGGACTTGACAGCTTGGCATCATCTCTTTCTTCCACCCCCTTTTGCATCTATATTTTAATTTCATTTTCATAAGAATCCTATGGACTGAGATCCCTTTGCAGAAGTGGGCACTGTTGACCTGAACAAATATGATTCAGGCCTGGACAAGCTCTTCTGTATCTGAGTGATCTGAGTCAGCTGGCTGTAATGACCATGAACACTACAGTGCCAGACTTGGGTTCCAGGCTTAACCTTGCCTCTGCTTCCTGGACAATTCTCACCAATCTTTTCCTTGCCCCTGAGTTCCTTCTTCTGTAGAACTGAAATAACAATGCCATGTCTGTCTCCAGGGTTATTGTGGTGAGAATGGAATGAAGGGACACATGTAAAGCATTTAGCACAGTTCATGGAAGAGATTAAGAACTCAGCACATCTCAGCACTTGCGGGTCATGGCAAGTCACAATAATTTCCTCTTAAACAAGAAACAGTTGAGTACTTACCATAGGTACTGTGGGGTATGGAAGAAAGCCTATGTCCTTGAGGACTTTACAGTTTTGTTAGAAAGCCCTGACATCCTCCCGAAAACAAAACAAAACACGAAGCATACAAGCAACAACAACAACAAATGCAATGCTCTGTACCATCAGTGGAACAGGAAGTTATTTTGAGAGCTACATGGACAATTGGTGAATCACAGAGTGGCAACACTTTCACTGCTCACATTTTCTTCAGGCTTTCTGATGTGTCAAGGAGAAAGTCTAAATGCTGATATGCCTTAAAAACCCTCCTAACATTTGCCAGTCTTCCTTTATAATAAAAGGAGAGTCACTTATTTTAATAGTTGCCTTTTATTTATGGCATATTTATGGCATTATTTATTTATGGCTTTCCTATAATGTTGAATAAAAGTTTCTTTTAAATGCATTTCTATAAATAAAAAATGAAAGAACATAATTAAGTTAATTCTGGTGTTGCTGTTGTCTAGATATATGGAAAACATCACGTAGGCAGAACCCAAATGACAGAAATTAAGAGTTGGTGGTTCCATTAGGTGCTAGAAGGATGAACCTTCAGGGGATGGAAAGGTCAGAGTGGGCAGTATTGGTCAGGAAATGTTTCCTGGAGGGGGGCTAGGTTTCATGCACGCCCTCAGAAAGGACCGGAGTTCAACAGATACAGGAGAAAGAGAGTTTTGGGCAGAAAAACCAGAGTGAGCAAAGACTTGGCAGGCTGCTTGTGACCCCCCTGAAATGACGCTTCTCACGTATGTATCCAGGTCAAAGTTCAAATGTCACTTCCTCAAGAAGCCTGTCATGACCTCACTCTAGGTCCCCTGTTACGTGTCCTTAGACCTTCCTTTGTCCTTTGTCCAGAACTTATCACAGTTTGTAATTAGGTAGCTACTTGAACAATAATTGGATTAACATCTGTTTCTGCCTGCTATCCCCTGTTACATGGTATGCTTTTCCAAGGCAGAAGCTCTGCCTGTTTTGTTACTGGTATATCCTTGTGTTTGGTACAAGATAGAGACTCAACCATTTGTCTAATGAATGAATCAACCAATATATTAGTTAATTTATTAATGATCATATTTTCCACTGAGGTTGTCCAATGGGCAAGGAAGAAGGGACTAGGCCCCCTGAGATCTGAGGCTTCTGTAAAACTCCCAAATACAAGTATAAAATGTCTTTGGGGCTTTTCTTTTATCCTAGCAGTGTATAAACAGGTGGTATTCTGTGCCATAATATATCTGCTTGCCTTAATCTAAGTCATGTTTTCTGTTACTCATTGATGAAATAGGGTAGGTTTATTCCCCTGCAAAAACATCTGGTAAATCGACTTTTCAGGAAGATGTGCCATCCTTATTCCGTGACTTCAGCCACTCCCACTTCACGTCCCATTTTGAGAAGCATGGCCTTGGAGACCCATTAAATTTTTTAGCTGATTTCATAGCCCATGGCGCCAACACACCCAGGAATAAGGCCGAGTTTGCCTCTTGATTCCTTGAGTCTTTTTTCCATTCCACTTTCTTTTTCAAATCTCAACCACACTCTCTCCTGTTCTTACCTCATTCTTTATCTTTTCCTCTGATACACGTGACTTAAAAAGTATAGGATCTAGTAGAGATACTAAGATTCAACAACATGACTGACAAACACCACACTACCCATCATGTACAAATACATTATTCTCAGGCAGTAAGAAAGAAAGAAAGAAAGAAAGAAAGAAAGAAAGAAAGAGTATAGGATCTTAGGACTGAATTCTGTATCCCAGGGGCTTTCAAACTTGAACACACATCAGAATCACACAGGGGGATTGTGAAGCGGATTGCTGCCCCCTCCCAGTTTCTGATTCTGTATGTCCATGGCAGTGGTGGGGATGCGGGAGGCTGAGATGACTGCATTTCTAACAAGTTTCCAGGTGATGCCATGCTGCTGGCTCAGGGACCACTCTTGAGAACCACTGTTGTCATTTCAACTCCAGTTGCACATTCAAAGCACTTGGGGGGCTTAAAAGAATACAGATGTGTGGGCCTCATCCCAGACCAGCTGAATCAAAATCCCCAGAGCAGAGGATGAATCAGTCATGTGTTTGGTTTCCCTGGGAATTCTAATGCTCTAAAGCCGAGAGAGGGTGTGACTTGCCCAGGATCATACAACAAATGAGGTAGAGGCAAGGTTACAGCCAGGACCCCTGGTTCTCAGAATAGCATCTTTCTAACTCACTCTTGTGCACCTGAAATTGCTGGGCTCTTTTCTATATGCTACCTTATCAAATCCTCACTTTACAGATGAGGAAACTGAGGCTCAGGGAGGTAAAGTTCCTTGCCTAAGATGGGAGAGATGGAACTGGCACCCAGGACTGCCTGCTGTCAAGCGCTGCCCTCTCTGGTGACAATAGGGGAAAGGCCTGGGCTTGGAAAGCAGGAACACTTGGATGTACAATCTGCTTCCACTACTTAGTGAACTTGGTGACCAGGTGAACATGGGTAAGTATGGACTTCTCTCTAAGCCTTGGTACCTCATCTATAAAATGGGCCTAATGATATCCCACCCTGCAGGAAGGAGGTGCCCCGTTCCTGCAGGATACCACATGCACCCTCATCACTTTGCAGTCTCATTCTCACAACCTCAGTGACATGTCCTTCAGTGCCTCAGAGCCCATTTCGCAGCCCCTGCCCAGGACCCTCAGATTCTAGGAGAAATCCCCCGTAGCCCCTTTGCACATCAGGATTGTAAGACAGATGTTGTTTCAAGCGACCATTCACAAGTCATCTCATTTAATCTCCGCAACCACCTTCCAAGGTAGACGTCCCCATGCCCATGTTTTCAGAGGAAATCATTGACACTTGGGAGACTGAATGTCTAACACGGGGCTGGACCAGGAGTAGACCCAGGATCACTCTTAATAAGCAAGTTCACCTCTGAGTGTAGGCAAATTTGTTGACTTTCACAGTAAGAGCAAAACATACTTCTTTTAAAAAAAAATCTTTCATTTTCAAATGAAAGCAGACAGCAGAAGGCTGGCATCCGCAGCACTGTTCGTTAGCAGAGCTCGCTGCCTCCTCCTTGGTGCCAGCCCTCTCCTCAAGCCCCTTTTCCTTCCCTCTGGGCCAGCTCCTTCCCACAGCCTCCCACACACAGTGGCGGCTCCAGACTGGAAGCTCGGGAGCAGCTGCCAGGCATTTGGCAGTTTTGAGTTTCTTGAAATCTCTGTGGTTCTTGGGGCACCTGTGTGGTTCATTCTGCTCTTTCCCTCCTTTTTTCAGAATGAGGTTGCTGCCTCTTCCCCGCCAGAAAAGCCCACCTTCTGTCTCAGCTTCCTGCTTTTATCTAAAATACTCCCCCGCATCCCACTCCTGCCCTTACCCTATACTCCAAGGAGGACAGACTTTAAGGGAAGTTGGGGTCGGGGGTGGGGGTGACTGAGTGGAGCTTTTCCAGATTGTCCAGGTGGGACTCTTGGGGACATCCTGTGGCCCTTGGACTGGAGAAAGGAAAGGTTCATCATATTGAAGCCAGGATTTCTTGTCCTCCCTCCTTCCCTCCCTCTCTCCCTCCCTCTCATCCTCCCTTCCTCCTTCCCTCTTTCCCACCCTCCCTCCCCCCTCCTTAGCTAAAATCAATGGCAAACTGCTCATATCTGTTCACTCCTAATGTGTCCCTTTGAACATGGGCTCATTGAGAAATTCTCCTTCAGGGATTTACACAGGGGAAGTGGGGCAAACTGATTTTCAGCCTCTCACCAATCTGCTCCCTGCTGCTCTCTCACCAAATTCTCTTATGTCTTATGCCAAGATGGCCCCACACCTGGCCCTCCTTGAATAGGAGGCTGTGCTCCGCAACTGTACCTGCAGTGAGGATATTGTAGTCAGAGAGACCTGAGTTTGATACTAGCCTGGTCCTTCAGTGTGACCTTGGCAATACATTTAACCTCTCTGAGGCTCAGTCTCCTTGTATGAAAAATGGGAAGGATGCGTCTACCAGGGTTGTTGAGAAGATCAAATGGGACATGTTAGTAAAGTGTCTGGCACCTAGTAGGTGCTCAAGGCTTATTTCCATCTCATCATGCTCAAGAAAACCCCTTCCCTGTCAGGGCTGATGGCCAGATTCACTCAGGTATGACTAATTATGATCTATAATATTTACATAATGATCTATGCTTTGAAATATATTTGTGTTTCTATCATCTCACTTAATATTCACAATTCCCCTTTGCTTAATATTCATCCAAACCTTGCCTTTCAGAGGAGGAAACTAAGGCTCAGAGAAGTCATGTAACTTGCTAGGTTCAGAGTCAGTCAACAGAAGACTCAGCATTTTACCCCATCTCTGAGAATTGCATGGTCTCTAGGCTGTTACCTGGGTATGTTAACACATTGTTTTGCCCCTGGGGTATTTACATTTTTATAAAAAGCTCAAATAAATGACCCTTGAATAGAATTCTGGACTATTTTGACTGGCCAGCGGGTAGACTTTTATTGACATAGGAAGGGATTTTGTGGGGTCATACCCCTGTGTTCATTCCAGAGGAGTGACCTGCCTCATAAGACTAACAGGAAAAAAAACAAATCGTTGCTTTTAGAGCTGGAAGGAACCTCAGAGAAAATCTATTCCCTGTTGCAGTTTTTCACATGGTGAAGGGGAGACCTAGAAAGGAACTTAAACTCATGCCTTGTATCCCCGTGCAAGTCTCTTTGCTTGACTGGAAGGAAGGAGGTGGCCCTTGACTCCTATACCCTTGAGGCCTTGTGACAACAGCCAGGAAGTTCCCCAGCCCTCAGGTAACCCTGTCCTCCCTCCTTACCCCATTTCTCCCGGGTCACAGTGTCTAGAGGCTGCCAGAATACTCCCATCTTACCCCCCCCAGGGCCCACTCTCCGGGAGGATGTGGAGACCCCTGCCATCACTCCAGGAGGCTCCGGGGAGTGAAGGATGACCCCTCATCTTCCCCCACACTTACACACTCCCCACTTCAGGGGAAAGAGGAGGGGGAGTGAGTTGGCAGTGACTGAGAGCTCCATCCAACGCCAAGCATCGATCTGGCTGTCCGCGTTGCCATGGCAACAGCTCTTCCACATGGCGCTTAGCTCCAGGAGGCCTTCTTTAGCCCCCCAGTTCCCCACCCCCCCACTGTCCTAGACACCTTTCCATCAGATCTTGACAATCGCTTTGCGCTGTCACCGTCCCTCCCCTCTACCATGCGCTCCCCATTGCCCCCTCTCCATTTGTCCTCGCCTCACTCCTCTCCCTGCTCTTGACCTAACCCCCTTGCTCACTTCTCCCTGCATACTGCCGGTCATCACCCCTCCAGGCCTAGGGGTCTCAAGCTGCGTGGCAGTGGCCAGCCAGCTCTCTCTTGGGCACCTACAGAGATGCCGCAGATGGGAGAGGATGGGATTTCTTTCTGGTCCAGGAGGCTGGAAGCAGCTTCTGCCTTCCAGTAGACCATTCTCTTACCTGCTTTCCAGTTAATACCCCCTCTGGGGGAGGGGTAAAGGTCACTGAGCTGTTTTGTCTTCCCGAGAAAATCTGAAGAGAAAGGAGCTCAGACCCTAATGTCTAGACCTGGGTTCTAGTCCATGCTCTGCCACCAACTAGCTTTGCAGCGTCTGGCAAGTTACAGCTTCTGAGAATCAATTTCCTCCACTAAAAAAAAATAT
Organism: Tarsius wallacei; assembly: GCA_963574415.1. NCBI lineage: Eukaryota > Metazoa > Chordata > Mammalia > Primates > Tarsiidae > Tarsius > Tarsius wallacei. The sequence continues at coordinate 33,936 of CAUYQG010244576.1, forward strand.
ATAGATAAGGTAATGGCACCCCCGTCACTGGGTTATCGTGAGGATAAAAGTCAGATGACAATAGAAGGTCACATTTCTTTTTTTGTTTGTTTGTTTTTGAGTTGGTGTCTCACTCCATCGCCCAGACTGGAGTGCAGTGGCCGCTTCCGGCCACCGCAGCCTCGACCTGCTGGGCTCCGGCGATCCTTCCGCCTCCGCCTTCCAAGGAGCTGGAATTACAGGTGCACGCTACCACGCCCGGCTAATTTTTTTTTTGATTTATTGTAGAGATGAGGTTTTGCCTGCCCAGGTGGGTCTCGAACCCGCGGGCTCAGGCAATCCACTCACCTCAGCCTCCCAAGGCGCGGGATTACAGGCTGAGCCACCGAGCCCG
>CAUYQG010244580.1:0-10898 GCA_963574415.1 Tarsius wallacei
GTGTCTTGCTCTGATCCAGGGAAGGCAGGGAGTCCACGTTCCCCCAAGGTGGGGACTGTCACCCTCCATACAGTCACATAGGGGCGGGCAGCAGTGATGACGAGGTCTTGCACACACACACAAACACACACACACACTTGAGGGCCAGGTCCTACTAGGTCTTGCACACACACACAAACACACACACATACACTTGAGGACCAGGATCTGGCTCCATGGGCAAACTTAGCCATGGCTACACGCAGAGGCTGTAACCTCCCAAGGGTCTTTACCAAAGGTTTAGCTGAGAAGAGTGCTGGAGACAGGAGGAAGTGACAAGGCCGGGCTCAACTGTGAGTCTTGGGTTTTTTGGGAAAGTGATGTTTAGCTTTGGCGTCCCCTCCGACCTGCTGAGCCTCCCCTGAGGCCTTTTAGAAGTCTCCCCGGAGAATAACCCCCCAGATCAGAAACCAGCTGCGGAGGAGGCGTCCAGCCCAGACCTGGATCGCCACAGGTGGCAGGGCAGAGTCCTTTGGGAGGCCCGGGGAAAGCAGGAGATGGGGCCGGGACGCGGGTCCGGGTCGGCCAGGGCTAGGAAGGTGGCAGGCCAAACTAGAGCCTGACGGGAAGGAGGCGGTGTCCGGGACGCCCTGGTGGAGCCCCCTCCTCTCCCCTCTCGTGCCCTCCCCTGCCCTGCTGGTCCCTCCCTCTCCCCCTCTCTGGTTGATTCCGTGGGGGTGGGGCTGCGCTCACATCCCAGCGTCCCCTCTCCCCGCCCCCTGCCGCGCCCTCCCTCCCCTCCCCCGCTGCGCCCCCCTCCGGCTCCAGCTGGGCCGAAGCCCATCGCAGGCACCCGGCCACAGCTGGAACCCATTACGCCCAGCGCCTCTCGGGACGTCTCGGCTAATAAGTGACCCTCTGTAAATGTCAGGAATGAGTCAAGTTGATGCCGCGCTGCCTTCCCGTTAGCGGTGGCGCCGCCGGTGCCCGGGGGAGCGGAGGGCGGGGGCTGCCGAGCAGAAGGAGAGAGCGGAGCAGAGTCCTTCCCGGTCTGGGAGGGAGGGAGCCTGCCTGGTTCAGCCAGGCTCGATTGTCTCGGATGGAGGGGGCTGGGTCCTTCTTGGATTTGGCTGGGCCTCAGTTTCCCCATATGCAAAATAAGAGATTCAGGGCAGAATGGCTGGGCCCTTCCAGCAGTCTTTCCCATTGGTGATCTTGGCGCCAGGATCCCAATTTGGCCCAGAAGGTGTAGCAGGAACGTCCTGCTCTCTCCCCCATTGTCCTTATTCCTGTGGGATCTTGTCCGGACTCCTGCTGGTTTGGACCGGTCCTAAGTGATCCCAAGGAAGGCTGATCATGCCCAACCAGGACAAGACTCAATGGAGGTCATCTGGGGAAATATGGAGTGAAAGTACCCGACACCCCAAGATGGCCCAGGGCACTGAAGCTCAGGCCCCTGGAGCCAAGGCCCCCAGCCTGAGCAGGGTGGGCTAACCCTGGTCCCAGGCTCACACTCTGGGGAGGCACTGGCAGAGTGACTGCCCTTCGCAGGGGGGCAGGGGCTCAGAATGGGCCTCTCCAGGTGCCTTGCAGAGCCTGGGTCTTGGAGTGACTCTCAGCAGTCTGTCGCCCACCCAGGAGAGGGGGATCAGTATGTGTGGTGGGTGCAGATGGAGGAGGAGGCCTGTGAGCAGGATGTGCAGGATGCACAAGACTCAAGGGTGCCCGGCTGGTGTCAGGAGGTGGGGTGGACAAGAGAGATGGGGTGGGTTGAGGGGGCAGGATGCACCTGGGAAGATGCCCACCCACCAGCCCAGGCCTGAGCTCAGAGTGAGGGTCTCCAGGAGGGCTGGGAGAAGATGGGAGGCAGGAGGCTGCCGAGTGATCACCCAGCTGGACCCTGGTGGGTTGGGGGGGACTGGAGGGCCTGGGGGAGCCACCAGGAGAGGGGTCCTCCAGCAGTGACCTAGGAGCCAGGGAAGGGAGTGCCTGAGACTCTGGTTTGCCACCTTAAAGAACCCTTGGGAGTGGAAGATCCCGGCCAAGCATCCCACCACCCCTTAATAATTTAATCAATGTGTTAAATTTAGAAGTCCTTCAGCCCACAGGGCAGGGACAGCTATGGAATGCCCTTATTCTTGTGGGATCCTATCTGCCTGCTGGTTTGGATCATGCAGCCTCCACTTCCCATGTTTGCAGGGCCCTGAATGTCCTCCCCACAGTCAGCACAAGGCCTCTTCCCTGGGCCCAGGTGCTAGATGACCACTCATGTCCTCCCACAGCTGTGTCCTGCCCAGACAAAATGCTACTTTGAGGTCTCTCAGTCATCTGGCTGGTCTAACCTCACCCCCCGCTCCTGACCCAGCCAGGCCTCAGCCAGGCCAGTCTCAGTTACCCAGGACCTCAGAATTTCCTGCCCACTTCCAGGCCTGTTCCAGTTGCTCCCTTGGGCAGCTTAGTTGCTCAGGACCCACCCGGGAAGGAAGGCTGTCCTCACCTTCCTGACTATTCTCACTGGTCCTTCCCACGCAGCCCTCCAAGGGGAGCCTAAGGGAGAGACACCTTAGACTTCTCCCAGATCCCATCAGGCATGAGAAGAGAGGACTTGACTGACTGTGCTCATCCTCAGACCCACAAGTGTGCAGCTCTGCACCCTCCTCAGGGCCCACTCGCCCTCCTGATGCACAGTGTCTTCATAAAAGGCAGCAGGTGGCTACAGCAGGTGGCTGCAGCAGGGAAAGATGAGCCTCAGTCCTTCTACCTGTTATCAGCCCCTCCACCACACCAGGCTCTGTGACCACTGGGCAGGGTCAGGCCCCTCCCCAGGCCCCACTGTGTAAGCAAGCTGTAAGACCACCTGCTCCAGGTGGGTTTCTTTTTGGTGGAGAAGAAGCAAAGGCAACTGCCTCCCAGCATCTCCGAGAAGGTGCAGCACGACAGAGACATGGAGCAGAGCCAAAGGTGAGGGTCCATGCTGACCTAGGCTAGGTGTTCTCCCTTCTTTCTGATGCCTGAGGATGGGCACAACACCACTTTACAGGTGAGGAAACCAAGGCACAGGCCTTGGGTGACCTGCCAGCCTCACCCCGTTCTCTCCAAGGCACCTTGCTGCCTCGGGGAGCCCTGTGGTAGCCCCCACTAAATCCAGCGGGATTGTATGGGGGTGCCTAGTGGCTGTCTGGGAACTGCCAACCCCAGGTGTCTCTGGGGTTGTTTTGCAGAAGCTGGAGGACACCATCCTGAGCCCCACGGCCAGCAGAGAAGACCGGGCACTGACAGTGCATGGGAAAGGCCGGCGGGCCTCACCTACCCCTGTGCCTGCCCGAATACGAGAAATCGTGGCCAGCAGCCTGGGTGAAGAGCCATCCCAAGGTGAAGGGGATGGGGGTTACTGGGGGTCCTAGGGGAGCCACAGAACAGTAGGTTGGAGTCTAGCTTCAGGGAGCCACCCCCAGCCCAGAGCTGTCTTGGGATTCCAGCCACTTCAGCCACACTGCTGTCTTTCCATATAGTGGGGAGCAGAATCCCACCCTCCCACAGATTATCATGGAGGTATTGCGTGGATAGCTACAGTCCGCTCACCAATGGCCCTTGAGGACCAACCCGAACCAGAGCTGTCTTTGTGTTTGTGACACCCTCGTGACCACCTGAGACTTGATTTCGTAGATATTGGTCTTTTTATTAGAGTGAAAATCCCAAAAGTTGATTCTCAAGGAACAACAGACTCCCCTCGCTGTACCCTAACCCTGTCCTGAGTTTTGCCTCATTCCTTACCCAGTCCCAAAGGCTCCTATGCACTGCTTCTAGTTGTCACACTTTGCAGCTGAGGAACTGGCTCCTGGGACTCAGTCACTGTACCAAGGTCACACAGCAGCCAGGTCACCTGGCCCCAGTATGTGCTCTTGACTCTCTTGGTGCATGCATCCCGGACCCCTCTGTAATGAGGTCTGTCTAGCCTTCTGAAGGACCCAGGGAACTCACAGTGTGTATGTGTATTAAGGAGAGAAACCCCCTCTATGTATTCACAAAAGCAACTTACTCCTTGGGGATGGGGTTTCTTTACCCTGAAGCAGCAGGACTCACTGCTTCATGGGACAGGGTGAGTACCCAGGTTCCAGGCCACCTTCTCACACTCTGCTGTCTTTGGTTTGGGGCTCGGCTTAAGCCTGGCCTGTATTTGGGTTAAAGATGTTAACAAAAGGCAGGGTGGGAGCAGGGCACCACCACTAACTGGAGAGGACGTGGGGTCTGGAAGTGGTTTACCCTTCAGGGTCTTGATGGGGTTCCTCCCAGGAGATGTGAAGTTTGTTGATCAGTGGAGACAGGTAAAGGGCAGAGGCAGGGTGAGGCCCTGGTTTGGCTGCCCAGGCTAACCCTACATGCCATGCCAGCAGGGGTGCAGGATCCACCAGCTGCCACAGCCCAAGTACAGGAAGAGAACGAACTCCTGCAGGAGGAGCTGACCCGGCTGGAGGACCTGCTGGCCCAGGCTGGCGCTGAGCGGGATGAGCTGGCCAGCAGGTACCATGTGGTCAGTGAGCGGGTGAGTGTGTGCAGCTGGCTCAGGACAGGCCAGCGGAGGGCAGCATGGCCCTCAGTGAGAGAGTCACCCATTGGGATTGACAGTCATATACCATGGGGCCATCAGAGAGTCCTAGGACAGGGAAGGACAGTGTGTCAGCCACGGCACATCCAAACCCTGGGCAATAGATGGGGAAACTAAGGCAACAGATGGGGAAGCTGAGACCAAAGGTGGGGGCAAAGCAGGACAGTGCCCAGGCCTTTCCTTGTCACCCTGGTGTCCCCTAGGTCTCACAGCTTAGCTTAAGCACTGACTTGTCCCCCCACCTGCCTGGGAGCCTTGTAGGGGTGGCCTGGTCAGTCCTGACCCATTGGTCTCAGTGCCTAGTTCAGCATCGGGATGAAGCCAGCATCTGCTGAATGAGCCAGAAGGAACTGGTTCCCAGTCCCAAAAGGAGCTTGTAGAGAAATGCCTCTGCCCCAGTCCTCCCCACATTGCCCTTTCTTGACAACTGAGGCTAGTGAGGACACTCAGACCTCAGAGGACAGGGGAGGGGCCAGAAGCAGGGCTGTGATCCTTGATCCCCCATGGCCACAGTGCCTTTTGGGGCACTGTGAGCAGCAGCAAGAGGCATATTTAGTCATAAAGTGTGGGACTGAGGAGGGCCTCCCATTGTGTACATGGGGAAACTGAGGCAGAAAAGTGAAGAAGCTTGTTGATCAGAGAGCAACTTTCCTATGTTGGTCATTCCAAAGAGAGATGGTTTCGGAGGCAGGACTGGGCAAGGAGCAGGTACAGGGGAGGGGTGCCCGGCCACAGTAGGGGGCTCGGGTCCCCTGCCGCACCTGGTCCAGCCCTGGTCCAGGCCGTCTTCAGAGTCCCACCTGTCCTCTCCATAGCAGGACAGGCAACCCCACTTTCCAGATGAGAAAACTGAGGCATACCCAGGGCCACACCACCATTACTAGGGCTGAGACCTGAACCAGATCTGGCTCTTTCATGGTTGCATAACCAGTGACCAATGCTAAGATGCTAAGTGCCCAAGGAGTTCCCTTGTGGGCCTCCCCTTCTTCAGGGATCCAGAAGTCTTCCTAGGACAGGCAGCAGCACCAGTCCTGCAGAGGTGCCCTCCTCCTCCTGTGGATCCCAGCTCTCTTCTCCCCACCCTGTTGTGCCATGTCCTGGGCAGGACCATGAGGGCCCCCCCCCCATTCCAATGGGGACTCAGGCACATCTGATGAGCCACCAGATGGCCTGCTTTTCTGCGACTTCTGGGCCAGGCCTAGGGGGCGGGGGCATCTTCCTAGCACAGGGTGGGGAGATGTTGGGAACAGGCTGGTGGGAATAGAAGCCGCAGGAATCCTGCCGACAGATTAGTAAGCTGCGTGAGTCAGATCCGAACGTGCAGATCCAGGCAGTTCAGTGCTTCCCGGCTCCCTGGGCAGCTCAGTACCCACTAGGTGTAGGGTGCCAGGAGGGGCTGGACCTCACCCAAGTCACCCCAAGCTGATTGTGGGTGTCTCCTTCCCGGGGTGGCACTCCTAGACAGCAGCCCCCACCTCCTAACCCCTACCTGGCTCCATTGGGCCCTCTGTTCCCTCCCTTCTCCTCCTGCTGATGCTGAGGAAAGGTTGTTGGGCTCTCCCACACATCAGCCAGGGCATGGTCACCATTGAGGGTCCCCCAAACCTCAGCCCTCCACCTGGCCTTCCTTGACCCTTGATTTCCTGGGCTCTGGGTTCAGGTTATGACCCCAGGCAGTGTGACCCTGGGCAGTGGATCCCAGGCATGAATTCCTTGAGTGTACTGTGGGCTGCTGGGTCTGAATTTTCCTTGCCTGATACCCCAGGTGCACTGCTTTGGGTCAACAGCTTGGGGTCTGGGGCCCATGTCCTGGTGGGTGTCTCTTTGTCACGGTGGATATCTCTCCATCTCTTCCCCACCTAGCACCGGATGAAGTGCTAGGTAGGAGTGGAGGTGCAAGCACAGACAGGAGGCCCAGACTGGAGAGACCCTACACTCACTCACTCCTGGAGGGGAGTGACCCCAGAGATTGCGCTCAGCTCTGCATCCTGCTCTTGTGTGATTGAACTGAGTCCTGAGGGCTCCTCTTCTGCTCTGACAGCTGGCCAGTCCAGGCAGCTGTGGCAGCAATGGGGCCTCATCTTGCAGTTTACCCATCTGCAAGTGAAATATGGGATTGTTCCAGTGGCTCCCAGAACCCTCCTCCCACTGGGCCTCCAAGTGCATGCTGTCCCCAGGTCCTGATGGAGTCAGTGCCTCAGCTCAGACCAGCATGCCTCCTTGCCTTTCCCCTCCTCTGTGAGCCATGGACACTTGGCATAAAAGCAGGGTGTGGATGGTCACCTATGTGGCCATTGAATGGAAGGGGCTGAGCCTCCCCAGACCCAACCCCATCACTGCTGTGGAGCCCTGGGGAGCCCTCTCTTCTGCTCTGGGATGGGCTTTGTGCTAAAGATGCCCCTGTCCCTGCTGGGCAGGTCAGGACCAGCCAGACTAGGTGGGCTAACACTCTTCTCCAGCTGCAGGCCCGACTGGAGACTACCGAGGCTCGGCTGCGGAGGTCAGAGCTGGAGCACAGTGTTGACTTGGAGGAGGCCCTCAGCCGTCTGGAGGCCGCTGAACAGAGGTAAGAGAGAACAGGTAGAGGACAGTCAGGGCTGCAGGAAGTGCAGCCATTGCCTGGAGAGGCAGTGCACCCCACCGTGCCTTGGGGTCATTGGCCAGTTCTTTCCAAAGGGACTCTAAGTTACATCTGCCTGTGAGAGTTGGCCACAGGCCTCAATGGGCAGGGAAGGCACCTGGGAAGGGAGAGTCTGGGAGCAGGACCAACTCACGATGACCACAAGCAGAGCTGAGTCCCACACTGCTCTCTCTCTTACTATGGGAGGACCCAGGTTTCCCATATCTCGGGGCCAGGACCGAGTGGAAAAGCAAGAAAATGATTGATCTCCCGGGCTCTGAGCCATGTAAGGGTTATTGCTGGTACAGGTGCTCCCCCTACCCCCAACCAGGCACCACCCTACCAAGTCTCCCTGGGAGCTGTCCACAGCCTGGGGTGGCATTATTAGTGTACACCCTCCCCCATCTCACAAACCAGGAGACTGCTCAGAGCAGGGGGTGCTGCTCGTGACTATGGGGGAGGAAGGGAGCTCAGTCCCAGTCTTCCCCAGATATGAGTCTTACCACACCCTAACATCCTCCCTGTCAGCATCACTCATGAATGCAAAAAGGAGAGAAAGTCAGAAAGAGAAGATCCCCACCTCCAGTCAGTGAGCACTGACATTAGGACCTTGACATCAGACCCGGCATTCAGTGTATGGATCACCCCACCCAACACTTCTTCACTGTACACTCTCATACTCTAGAATGGCTATAACGATGTCATGCCTGGGCTGACCCAGGGGCTTCTACCCCAACCCCCCCAACCACCCGCCCAGGAAAGTGGAAGTTTGTACCTGTGGGAAGCCCTACTCAGAACAGACATTGTCCTGGGGCCTCCCTGCCCCATTTTCCTGAATTGCCACCCATAGGACCCTGACACCACTGAGGCTGGTACTCGGGCCATTACTGTAGGCAGGGTGGACTTGAGTTGACCATGGCCACTACATGGTAAGACCAACCCTGGAGTGCCCTTTCTCCCATTTTTCACACCCTGGACCTGACTCCAAGGCTCATTTGGCCTTGAATGTTTATGATTTCATAGCCAGGGTCTCCTTTGTCACACTAGACCCTCAACACTAAATCAGCACTCCAAAAACAACCCAGCCCCCCAATGCCAAGCTGGCTCCCAGCACCACCCCAGTCCCCCAACACTAACCTAGCCTCCTGCCCAAACCCAGCCCTCAACATTAACTTGGCCCCCAACACTAACCCAACCCCTAGCAATAACCTCCCTGCAGCATTAATGTGTCCCCAACACTAACCCAGCCCCCCAATACTAACCCAGACCCCAACACTACCCCACCCTCCCGTACCTTGACTGGTACTCTTGCTTATCTCAGGCATTGGAGAGCTGACCAAATTTACAGGGGCAGAGCCAGGAAAGGAGAGGATGGGCGTGGTGGTGGAGGGCACTGGAATGGACCTGGGAGAGCCACCCTGTTGCTGGCTCTCTGTTTGGGCGGCTATTGTGGGGGCAGAGCAGGGCTGTGCATGTGAACTGGGGTCATTGGGGCCCAGGGGGTTCCGGGCTCTATTTGATCCCCTTGATTGGGGACTGGGGCTCTGAGCACCTCTCAGTAAAGAGGCTACCCACCCACTGCCATTCCACCATGGTTCTGTCTGTCCAGGAGCACTGGCCTCTCTCAGGTGAACACCCTTCTGCGGGAACAGCTGGAGCACATGAAGAAGGCCAACGACTCACTGGCCCAGGAGCTGGCCAGGACGACAGGCAGTGTGCTACGCCTGCGGAGCCAGCTGGAGCTGAGGCACCGAACTGAGAGAGAGGTGCTCCCCCAACTCTTGCCCACCCTGTGGCAGCTGCCTGCTTGGGTGCCTGTGCTGGGTAGCAGGGACAAGAAGAGGGTGCTCTGGCATCAGCAGCCAGCCCTCTTGAGATGTGGGAGGTCATGGCCTCCTGCCATACCACATCCCCCACTTGGGCTTGGCCATAGCAGTCCGTAAAGTGAGGAACATCCCAGTACCCTCCCCTCTTTAGAGGAGGGCAGGAACCCGAGAGCGAGGTACTGGAGCCAGATCCTGGCTCTGGTGTGGACCACCCTGTTGTTGAGAGGCAGGTGGTCTCTGTAGGCCTCGTTCCTGATCAGACTGCAGGAGAAGGGCCCCTGAAAGGACCCTGGAGCCACACAGCAGCTCACAGTGCTTGGCTAAGGGTCTCCAGGCCCCCTGCCGCTTCCCTCTCTCCAACTTGGCACAGGGCACCAGCCATTAGCCCCTATGGGAGGGAGATATCCAGGTGTCTATGCCCCTGCTCCCATCTGTCATTGACTGTGGGACCCCTGAAAGGAGTGTGGCCTTGGGCAATGTGGCTCTCCAGTGAGGAGGCAGTCTCCAAGGGTCTGAGGAGGTTTTTGATAGCCCTCCATCAAATACACTGTCCCTGTATGCTACATATGCCATTGGCAAGATTTCTCCCCTGAAGCCACCTGGAAAATGTGCTGTGAGCCTGAGTCCACTCCCCTGCCCCCCTCCACACATATCCCTCAAACAAGCCCACCTCAAAGGGGCCATTACTGCACTTCCCACAGGGAGTCAGGTTCCACCACCCCAAGTCCTGTGCAGCTGTCATTCCCGTCAGCAGCTGCGATGGATCACCCCTCCACTGCCACCCCCACCCCCTGCAGGGGGAAAGAGGGTGTCAGACAAGTCAACTTAAGCATAAGAGAGGGAAGATCTGCCTTTATAGAGTGTCACGAAGAGCCGTATTTATCCTCATGGGGTGATCTCAAATGGCAGGCCTTCTGGAATGGGATATTTGAGACAGATCACAGCCCCTTCATTGCTTGGTCCTTGCCTTCAGATTGCTGGGTGTGTCATGGTAACCACATGAGCAGTTTCTACTATGTAAAAACAAACACCCAGGAAAGAAAGAGTTCCCTGAGTTCAATCTGACATTTGTTTATCAAGGGTCTTTATTTTCCCCTTGTCCTTGAAAAATATTCTCACTGGTTGACAGTTGTTTACTGTTGGCACTTTAGAGATCCTTTCTCTGTCTCCTGGCTTCCGTTGTTGCTGTTGGGAAGTCAGCTTCCCATCTGCTTTGATTCTGACTGATTCCTTACAAAGGTAATTTGTCTTCTCATTCCAGCTGCTTTTAAGATCTCCACTTTGACTCTGGTGTTCTGCAATTTTTTTATGATGTGTCTATGTGTAGATTTCTTTGCTTATCCTGCTTAGGGTTCAAAAAGCCTCCACGTCTTTCATTATTTTTGGAAAGTAAATAATCTTTAATTAGCACCTGTGCTCATCACCCCTCTCCCCTCCTTTTAGATCCAGCTAGAGGTATGTTAGCCTTTCTTATGCTATCTCCCATGCATGTACACATTCAGTCTTGTTCTTTTTTATCACCCTGGACTATATTCTAGATAACATCTTCAGATATACCTTCCTGTTCATCAATTTTCTCTTCTGGTGTCTAACTTCTATTAAATCTGCCTACTTGGTTTAGATTCCAAATATTGCATTTTTTATCTTTAAGAGTCTATATGATTCTTTTCTAGATGTCTTACTCTTGGCTCATATTTTCAAGCCTCTCATCTATTTGTTTTGCTGCATGTTAAAATAGTCCTTTTGTCACCTGTGCCTGATGTTCTAATATCTGCCATTTCCTAAGACTACGTCTATTGTTTCTGCTGGCTCCAGATCATGGTACTTTGTTTCCTTGTTTTTTTGGTGATTTCCAAAAATTTTTTAA
>CAUYQG010244587.1:0-19898 GCA_963574415.1 Tarsius wallacei
CACGCCCGGCTGATTTTTTGATTTATTGTAGAGATGAGGTCTCGCTTGCCCAGGCGGGTCTCGAACCCGCGGGCTCAGGCAATCCACTCACCTCAGCCTCCCAAGGCGCGGGATTACAGGCTGAGCCACCGAGCCTGGCTCCTGTTTCTTTTTTTTCTTTTTAAGTTGGAGTCTCACTCTGTCGCCCAGGCTGGAGTGCAGTGGGCGCTCGCGGCCACCGTAGCCTCGACCTGTTGGGCTCCGGCGATCCTTCCGCCTCAGCCTTCCAAGTAGCTGGAACTACAGGCGCGCTACCACGCCTGGCTGTTTTTTGATTTATTGTAGAGATGAGGTCTCATCAAGTTGCCCAGGCGGGTCTCGAACCCGCGGGCTCGGGCAATCCACTCACCTCAGCCTCCCAAGGCGCGGATACAGGCTGATCCACCGAGCCCGGCTTAAAATTTATTTTTAAATGTTTAGTTTCAAAGGGTACATGTGCAGGTTTGTTGCATGATGAGGTTTGGGCTTCTGTTGAGCCCACCATTCAACTGTTGTACATGGTACCCAGTGGGTAGTTTTTCAACTCTTGCCCCCATTCCAACCTCTCCCTTTAAGAGTCTCCATTGCCTGTTGTTCCCATCTTTATGTTCGTGTGTAGCCAGTGTTTAGCTCCTACTTGTGAGAGCATGTAGTATTAGGTTTTCTGTTTCTGTGTTACTTTGCTTAGAATAATGACTTTCAGCTGCATTCATGTTGCTGCAAAGGACATAATTTCATAATTTTCTTTATGGCTGCATAGTATTCCATGAAGTATATGTACCACATTTTCTTTATCCATTCCACCATTGATGGGCATCTTTGTTCCCTGTTTTTGCTTTTGTGAATAGTGCTGGGATAAGCATATGAGTGTTTTTTATGGGCTTTTTGTTTGTTTGTTTTGGTAGAATGAGTTATGCTCTTTTGGGTACATATCCAGTAGTGAGATTGCTGGGTTGAATGGTAAATCTATCTTTAGTTCTTTGAGAAATCTCCAAACTGCTTCCCAAAGGGATTTAACTAGCTTACATTTCCACCAACAGTGTACAAGGGTTTCCTTTTCTCCACAACCTTGCCAACATCTTTTTTTTTTTTTTTTAACTTTTTAATAATAGCCATTCTGGCTAGTGTGAGATGGTATGGTATATCATTGTGGTTTTGATTTGCATTTCTCTGATGATTAGTGATGTTGAGCATTTTTATATGTTTATTAGCCACTGTGTGTATTTTGAAAAGTATCTGTGCATGTCCTTTGCCTGCTCTTTAATGGGGCTGTTTGTCTTTTCCTGTTAATTCATTTATGTTCCTTATAGAATTTGGATATTGGGGCTTTGTGGGGTACATAGTATCCAAGTGTTTTATCCCATTCTGTAAGTTGTCTATTTACTCTGTTGTTAAGGTTTTTTTTTTTTCTTCTGTGTAGAAACTTTTTAGTTTAATTAGGTCCCACTTGTCAATTCTGGTTTTTGCTGCATTTGCATTTAAGGACCTGAGTGGTCATAAATTCGTTGCCTAGGCCATTATCCAAAAGAGCATTTCCTAAGTTTTGCTCTGGAATTTTTATAGTTTGAGGTCTTAAATTTCAGTCTTTAATACACCTTGAGTTAAGTTTTTTATATGATGAAAGGAAAGGGTTCAGTTTCATTCTTCTACATATGGTTAGTCATTTTTCCCAGCACCATTCATTGAACAGGGTGTCCTTTCTCCAATGTTTATTTATTTATTTTTGGGGCTTTGTCAAAGATCAGTTTGTTGTATGTCAGCAGCTTTATTTCTTTGTTCTCTAATCTGCTCCAATGGTCTTTGTGTCTATTTTTGTACCAGTATCATGCTGTTTGGTTACTGTAGCCTTGTAGTAAAGTTTGAAGTTTTATCATGTGATACCCCCAGCTTTGTTCTTTTTGCTTAGAATCGCTTTGGCTATTCAGACTCTTTTTTGCTTCCATATAAATTTAAGTATTGTTTTTTCTAGATTTGTGAAAAATGATGCTGGTAGTTTAATAGGGATTGTGTTGAATCTGTAAATTGCTTTGGGCAGTAAAACATTTTAACAATATTGATTCTTCCAATCCGTGTGCGTTTCCATATGTTTATGCATTTTTTATTTCTTTCCCCATTATTTTATAGTTCTCATTGTAGAGATCTTCCCCTCTTTTGTTTTTGTTAGACATATGTTCCCCACCACCACCCCACCCCCAGTGTTTCGGTTTCTGTGGCTATTGTAAACTGGATTGTGTCTTGAATTGGTTCTTGGCTTGAGAATTGTTGGTGTATAGAAATTCTGCTGAATTTTGAATGTTGATTTTGTACCCCAATTTACTGAAGTTGCTTAACAGCTCAAGGAGGCTTTGGGTAGAATCTTTAGGATTTTCTAGGTAGAGAACCATATTGTCTGCAAAGAGGGATAATTTAACTTCTTCTTTTCCTATTTGGATACTTTTATTTCTTTCTCTTGCCTGAGTGCCCTGGCTAGGACTTCCAATACTATGTTAAATAGGAGTGGTGGTTTAAAATATTTTGATTGTGGTAAAATATGCATAACGTAAGAGTTGCCATTTTAACTCTTTTTAAGTATACAACCCAGTGGCATTAAGTATGTTCACATTGTGGTATAACCATCACCACTATCCATCTCCAGAAATTCTTCATCAGTCCAAATGGAAACTCTATAATCATTATATAAGAACTCCCTATTTCCTCCTTTCTCTAACCCTCAGTAGCCACTATTCTATTTTCAATCTCTATGAATTTGACTCTTTTAAATACCTGATATATGTGGGATTATACAATATCTGTTCTTTTGTGTCTGACATTTCATTTAAGCATGTTTTCAGGGATCATCTATGTATCATGATTTCATTCCTTTTTAAGTTTAAATAATATTTAATTGTACGAATATACCACATTTTGTTTACCTGTTCACCCATCCATTGACATTTGCATTGTTTCCACCTTTTGGCTACTGTGAATAATGCCGCTATGAACATTATGTACAAATATTTGAGTCCCTGCTTTTAATTCTTTTCAATATATGCCTAGACGTGGAACTGCTGGGTCATATGATAACTTTATATTTAATTTTTCAAGGAAACACTGTACTGTTTTCCACAGTGGCTGAATCATTTTACATTCCCACTAGCAATGCCCAAGTGTTTCAATTTCTCTACATCCTTGCCAACACTTGTTATTTTCTGTTTTTGTTTTTGTAATAGCCATTATGACGGGTGTGAAATGGACCTAATTGTGATTTTGATCTCTATTTCCCTGACTAGTGATGTTGAGCATTTGTTCTTGTGCTTCCATTACTAATTATTTGATCATTTCTTGATGTGTTCTCCTTTTCTTGATCTCCAATTAGATGAATGTTGGATCACCTGCATCTGTTTTTCTAATCTCTCAACTTTGTACTTATTTTTACTTCATTGTTTTTTACTATACCCTGGGAGGTTTCTTGGCCATATATTTTAATTTACCAATTCAACTTTTTGTTGTGTAAATTCTGTTATTTTGGTCATGTTCTATTTATTTTGGTGATCATATTTTTTAACTTCCAAGGTCCTGATAGATTATTTTTCACAGACATCTGTTCTTCTTTGGGATGTGATATGCTCTTGACTCTCTTTAGTTTTTTTCTCTTGATTCTGTTCCTTCAGGAATTAGTTCTGCTCTTTGAGTTTGCTCACCCTCTTTTTTATGCCATTCATTTTCTTTGAGTGATTGGCAATTATCAGTTGTATATTCATATTTATGAATGGTCTATATTGACTCAGATTGGCAGCTAGAGTATATTTTCTCCATCCAAGTGAAAAATCCCTGCTTCATTTGGCTGTGACAAGTTCTGAACATAGCAGGTTTTCTTTGGGCGATTGCTAAATGAAGCAGAGGGAGAGAGATGTACAACCAGTAGTCATTCAAGTCGCTTGTTTTGTCACTGGGGATCTCACAGTGATCATATATTACCTAGGGAGCTCCCTGCTTTTCTAGTTCCAACAACAATGCTGCGAATATTCTTTGTCAGATTTTTCATTTATTTGGCAAATTGAAAACTGTATCCTGCAGGCAAACAACAGAGCCAGCAATTCTGAGAGCAGAAGACTCCCGCAGCTGTTCTGTGGATCTTTAATTATTAACACTGCCTACTGCCCCATGTCCAGTCCCTTCTTTTCATTCCAACTGCCCTTCACTTTAGGATTTCAAAGTTCTTCTGGAGGACTAACTTCCTTCCTTCCCTTTTTCTTTTATTTTCTCTTTTTTTCTGAGGGAGAGCAGTACTTTATTTCAACTACATGGGGTTGCAGATTTTTCACCTTTGGGGAGATATGCCATTTGCCTTATTTCTTCATTTATTTATTTATTTTTATTATTATTGTCAGATGGGTAATGTGCCAACGTTTTAACAAAGTTTGAGGTTGGCACATCTCACACATACACACGAATACCCAATCATCACGCTTATGAACTACAAAAGGATCCCATTTGCTTTGTATCTTCCAGAAATTCTTTACTTGCCTGAAGGTACCCCTCTTGGTTTCTCAGTGCTACAGGAGATTTATCCCTTTTTTGTTTTGTTTTCTGTTTTGAGTCGGAGTCTCACTCTATTGCCCAGGCTGGAGCGCAGTGGAATGCTCACAGCCACCGCAGCCTTGACCTGCTGGGTTCAGGTGATCCTTCCGCCTCAGCCTTCCAAGTAGCTGGAACTACAGGCTCATGCCACCACGCCCGGCTAATTATTTTTTTGATTTATTCTAGAGACGTGGTCTCACCAAATTGCCCAGGCTGGTCTCAAACCCTGGGCTCAGGCAATCTTCTCACCTCAGTCAGGAGATTTATTCTTATTTTGATATTACTTATGACATTTTTTATGGGATTTGGAAAAGAAAGTAAGAGGAATGTAAGTATTTGGTTAGAAAACTTTAATCTGAAATTTTCAGTTCACACGCCATCCCTACATTTTTAAGTCATAGACATGAAATAAAGTCTTAGTCTTTCCCCCAAACTTTTCCTTACCACTCAGGCCCACAGTCTTTTGGCCCTCATGGTTCCACACAGAGCAGTTGCAACAGAGGGAAAATTGTTATGTAAAATGCAAGGTAACATTTACCAGCTCTGAAAGCTCTTGAGTTGGGGGAAGAAAAAAAAAAAGCAAGCTAACTATAGCCATTTCTACCCCTCTCAAAACCTGCGAGGGTGGGTGGCAAGATTAATATCCCTGAAAAAAACACACTGGTTCAGTTCTCTTGTAGAGACTGATGAGGAAGTGGGTGTTTTGTTGTACCAAGGGAGACCAGGAGCTACATTACATAGACCTGAATTGCTTTGCATAGTAACATGGGACAAATTCTGGTAAGAAGTGAGGAGAAGAGAGGGCTGAATGTATGGCAGTATACTGTGGTCTGAATTGTTGGAAATAATTTAGGAGACTTTAAAGACTTTAGAAATCAAATACATTTTTATCTGTTAGCTCTTCTTTGATATGTGTCCTCCTCTTCTCCACAAGGTTTGAGTTAAATTTGCTATACTCAACACCACCCCTTTGTGGTGGGGGTGCTGCTGGCTTGGTACAGAACAGAGAAAAGACAGCAACTATGGGGAAGAAAGAAAAGTGAAAATAAGAGTCCAGGGGCGGTAGTAACTAAGTCATGACATTGAATGTGGAAACTTCTGGGATTCTGCAGCAAACACTGGAGGGAAAGGAATGTGGTCCTGCTGCTGAAATCTGTTTGTTATCTATATTTGTTATCTGAACTGTCACTTAGTTGTTTGTGTGTGTGTATGTTCATGATAAACTCCTTAGGTGGAGGAAGTTGTACTTTTTGGTGTGTGCATCTATCTTTTTTAGTCAGAGTTTCACTCTGTCACCCAAGCTGGAATGCAGTGGCATGACCATAGCTCACCCCAGCTCAGGCGATCCTCCCACCTCAGCCTCCTAAGTGTCTAGGACTACAGGCGTATGCCACCACACCTGATTTATTTTTTAATTTTTTGAAGAGATAAAGTCTTGCTATGTTGCTCAGGCTGGTCTCAAACTCCTGTGATCCTCCCGCCCCAGCCTTCCAAAGTGTTGGGATTACAGGGATACACTGCCGCTCCCAGCCTCCATCTTTTTACTGCCTAGGAGTCTGGCACTGCAGTATCTGTATTATATGCTATCATTAAATGCTTTAGAATCATTTAGCATATTGCTTTTTCACTCATCCATTCATACCTCTACTTCTTTGTTAAAAAAAAAAAAAAAAGGAGACCCATTCTTGTGAGATATGTGGTTAGGGTAAAAGATAAGGCTTGCCAGGCTCGGTGGCTCAGCCTGTAATCCCGCGCCTTGGGAGGCTGAGGTGAGTGGATTGCCTGAGCCCGTGGGTTCAAGACCCTCCCAGGCAACTTGGCGAGACCTCATCTCTACAATAAATCAAAAAATTAGCCGGGCGTGGTAGCGCGCGCTTGTAGTTCCAGCTACTCGGAAGGCTGAGGCGGAAGGATCGCCGGAGCCCAGCAGGTTGAGGCTGCGGTGGCCGGGAGCGGCCACTGCACTCCAGTCTGGGCGACAGAGTGAGACTCCAACTCAAAAAAATAAATAAAAAAGAGATAAGGCTTAAAGGCAGATTGTCTTGTCTGAGGATTAAATTCAAAAGTACTCTATCCAATGACCAGATATTGAAGCATTGGAAATGTTTTATTTTAATGAAACAAGAAAAAAAAAATACATGGTAGAAAGCACAACCAAATTAGTGGGTTAAAATATGATTTACCTGTTTTGTTTAATAATCATTGCTTTTCTAATTCATATAAGGTAATGACATACCTCTAGATATCATACCTGTTTTTTGCTTTTGCCTGCCTAAGAATCCCTTCCCCTTTTTTTAAATAAATAGTAATTTGATTTTTCTTTGAGTTACAATCCATCACTTGTTGCAGATTTAATATTTTCAATTAATATGTTCTCCTTTCCAAGCCATGCCCATCAGACTCCTTCTGGTGTTTGAATGTTCAGCCAGTCAACTGAAGAGTTAGAGTTCATTCTTTTCTTCTATGCTGCCCTTAATAGAGTATTTATTAGTTTCCGATGCCAAGATCCTAATCAGAGCCACCCTGATCGTTGTCTTTTCTGAGCCTGGATTCTTTAAGCTCTTTTTTCATTTTTCTGAGTTACTGAGTTCAATAATTTCCTTTTTTGCCAAAGTCAACCAGATTCCATTTCTGTTGTCTGTAACCAAAGAACTCTGGCAGATTCAGCCCCTATACAAATAGTCTGTATTTAGATTTTCTATAAATATTTGATAAATTAATAAAGAATCTGAATGGCAAAAGCTTCTCAAATAAATATTATCTTCCCCAACCAATAACACTTCCTAAGCCTCTGGGTACAGTGACTCACACCTATAATCCCAATACTTTGGGAAGCCAAGGTGGAAGGATCACTTTAAGCCCAGGAGTTTGAGACTAGTCTGAGCAACGTAGTGATGCCCTGTCTTTACAAAAAAATTTTTTTTTAAATTAGCCTGGCATAGTGATGCATGCTTGCAGTCCCAGCTACTTGGGAGGCTGAGGCAGAAGGATCACATAGACCCAGGAAGTCGAGGCTGCGGTGGGTTGTGATCATGCCCCTGCACTCCAGTCTGGGTGACATAGTGAGACTCCAACTCAGAAAAAAAAGGACAGAGTATTTCTAAGACTTTGTGAAAGGAATAAAAGGGGAGGGATTCACATGCCTCTTTACTTCTAATGTGTGTAAATTGTAGGAGGAATGGGACACACACAAATCAAAACTTACAGGGTTCCTTCTCTATTTCTGTTTGTTTCGTTAGCGACATGTACTATGAGGACTAAAAGTGTTATGCTCGCCTTGACACCTGAAGAAAACCAGAAGGGCCTTGAATGGCCTAACCGCAAGTTCCCCTCCTCACACTGCTGCTCTGGCTAAGTTTTCCTAGCCAAATGACCCTTCTTACCATGGGGACCAGGCACAGTTCCTGCTATCCCTAAGGAGCAGCCTTTAGCCCCTGCCAGCCTGTGGAATTATCCAAACAAGCCAATCATATCCTCCCACAGGAGCCAGGGACATGACACCCTCTTGATACTACAAAGCCTGCCTCCCACATCTCCTGAATGTTCTCTCTGTTCCCACAGAGGTCAGCCCCTGTGTGGCCCTGTTTTGTTCAGTGTCTTCTCCCAGACTATCAGTATATGTGACAGATAAACTGCTGTCACCCTTATCCGTGCAGTGTCAAATGTCCTGTGTTCAGCATTTCATAACCTAAGGACATAATACCTCCTTCAGCATGGGGCAGATGGGAGGTGATCAAAATACCTACCACAAGAGGAGCTCAAAGCTCTCTCTCTCTCAGGCCAAGGAAAATGCACGTGGGCTTGAGACAAGGGCACAACTTGGCCAGTCATTCCTTTCTGCACTTTTCCTTTATTTAGGAACCAATGCTAAGGACTGGGGCAACAGATCCATTGGAGATGCCAAAGCTAAGAGCTCTCACTATCAACAGAGACTGAGAGTGCCTCATGGGTATCAGGGTGATGAGAGGGTCCAGGATGATCTCCTGCTTGCCTGCTCTTGGAAGGCCACGTGGGCCAGTTGTGGTGGCTCATGCCTGTAATCCTTGTACTTTGGAAAGCCTAGGTGGAAGGATCGCGTGAAATTAGGAGTTTGAGACCAGTCTGGCCAACGCAGTGAGACCTTGTCTCTACAAAATATTTCAAAAATTAATGGGGTGTGGTAGTGTACTTATAGTCCCAGCTACTTAGGAGGCTGAAGTAGGAGGATCACTTGAGTCCAGGAATTTGAGACTACAGTTAGCTATGAATGAACCACTGCACTCCAGCTTGAGCATCAGAGCAAGACCTTGTCTTAATAAAATAAAATAGAATAAGATAAACCAGAAAGCCACATGAGAACCAGAGCTCATCTCACCTCATTGGGAGGGGTGACCATATTGGGCTCTGGGGCTCACACCTAGGTTGTAAAAGGAAAATGTACCTTTACTTAGAATTTTCTTGTGCATGTCCACCTTTCAAGTAAGGATTTGGGGCTTAGAAATCCAGGCCGTCTTTCTGTTGATTGTGACCAGCACGTGCCATTTTGCAGCCACGCCAAAGGAGTGACTGTAAGGACATCTGGTTGGCTGACTTCTGTCTCTCATCACTTTCACAGCTTCTTCCCCTTCACTGAGGTCAGCCCTCTTTTGAATTTGACTGCTAAGATGCATGAGAAGCATCAGCCTTCTTTTTGCTCCCATTTTGAATATTGCTTCAATTTCAACAAGGGGCTCTGTTCTAAGGTATTTGTTTTGTAGCCCATGAACTTTATCTTGCAGTGGCTGAAGAGTAGAGATTGGAGTTAGGAGACATGTTTTTGGATTCTGGATTGGTCTCTCCTTAAATGCTGAGACTGTGGGCGAGCTCTGGGTTCTGGTTTCCTGTCCTGGAAATTGAGCATAACATGACTCCCTGGGAGAGCTGCTGTGAATATCAAGTGAAATCATGTACATCAAGCCCTGGGACAGGGGTTGGAGGCAAACAGATCTGCCGATTTGCTTGTGTTGATCTCCACCCTATTTATTTATTTATTTAGATACAGAATCTCACTCTATTCCCCAGGCTGGAGTGAACTAACATGATTACCACTCACAGCAACCTCGTGGGTTCAAATGATCCTTCCTCCTCAGCCTCCCAGTAGCTGGGATTACAGGTGCTGCCATGAAGCCTGGCTCATTTTCTGATTTTTTTTTTTTTTTTTTGGTAGAGACATGATCTCACTATGTTGTGTAGGCTTGTCTTAACCTCCTGGCCTCAAGCGTTTCTCCTACCTAGGCCTCTCAAAGTGCTGTAATTATAGGTGTGCGCCGCAGCACCCGGCCCCATTCATCCTTTTAATTTGTAGATGTCTTTCTTACTCATCAGAAGTTGCTGGATGTAAGAAGAGGCAAGAAGACTGGATCTTCACGGAGCGTGGGACCCACAGGAGTGGAGGAAAGCAGCCGGGGTCTACAGGAAACATGCACTATTGTCTCTCAGAGTTAGTGAGTAGGGCCATCCTGTGTGGGTGGAATGTCTTCTGTAGGATAAAAGCAGGCTTGCTCCAGGCAGGTGTGCCCGCATCACAGGGAATCTGCTTCCAGCCTCCTTGTAGCTTCCCTACTGCCTCGCTGCCCTTAGACTTCCTACCCCCCAACTCCCTCGATCTCCTTGAAACACTTTCTCTCAGCGCATTATCAAGCGATAAAGGGTCTGATGTACTTTTTGACACTGGAACTGGTGACTGATAGCACCTCACCATGTAATCCCCTCCCAAGGAAAATGGCATTTAACAAGGGATTGTGCCTTATGCCAAAGAAATAACTTTCTAATGGTAAAGTTTCTGAATGAAGAGGTTCAGCGTATGATTAGAACTCGGACTCTGCAGTTAGATATACCCAGATTTGACTCCTAGATCCATCACTTAATAGCTATGAAATCTTAGGCAAGTTACTTGCCCTTTCTAAGCCTCAGTTTCCTTATCTACAAAATAGTAGGCATAAGAGTACCCAACTCATAGGGTTATCATGAAGGCTCAATGAAATAATCCCCATGAAACATTTAGCTGGTGCTTACTTAATAAATGTTAGTTTATTGTCACCTTTGTTTTTATTACTTATGTGACACCCATCTCATGGTACTGATCAATCTATTCACATATAAAGCCAATCCTACATCCGGGAAAGACAGAAGATTCATTGCATCTGTGTTGGTTGTAGGAAGTGGCATATTCAGGTCATCTGGATTCCTGCTTGCCCTGGGCTGTTTCACAGCTCTCACAATGGAACCAGAGAATTTCTGGTCTTTTCCAGACATGGTGGAGATGCTGTATGCTTCCCTCCTGAGGAGTTTAATTCTGAGATGAAATATTTTACCTGGTTACCATATTGTTAAATTAGGAGAGTTCCCTATCTTCAGAAATACGCATTTTGGGATTGATGGATTTAGGATCATTTTTTTTTTTTGAGTTTTGCTTACCCTAGGCTTAAGTCGTTAAATCTTTTCATCCCCTCTTCCAAGGATAAACATTGACAAAATATAAACAGTGAGGCCTGTTTGAATAAAAGGAAACAGTCAAAAAAAGAATATAATGAAACTTAGGGTTTGGTGGTTGTTGGTTTCCAGTTTTGTTTTTTCAAGCTCTAGCGAGTTGGACTTTGGGGAGGCTGAATTTGCCCTTTGTGAATGAACAGACACATGGCAGGGCTTGGCATCTGGCTCAGCCTTGATCTCTTCAGTTAAGGAAAAGAGTCTCAGTAATTCCTCCTCTGGACCAACAGTGTTCTGGGACAGCTGTTTTCCAGGTTATGGGCAGAAAGAATTTCTGGCTGCTCCTTGGCTACAGCTGAGGGGCTGCAGACTTCCTGCTCTTCACTAGCGGGTGCTAATGCATTCCTGATTGTCTGCGGTCACCCAACCGCTCTCTTCATTAAGAGGCTAGACATAGGGATCTGTTTTCAAAATCATGGACATCTAAATGTGCTCAGAATTGGGCTCTTTCAGACCTAAGTGCCTAAATTAGGATGAAAAATCCTGGACGTCACGCATCTGGGTAACCTCAGACGTAGCAGATAATATGTTTCAAGGTGTAGAGAAACCTCCCCTTCTGAAAAAGCTGCCTTCAAGGGCCAACAAGCCCTTTGCTGAGGAAGAATTCCAACTTCAAGTTTACATTCAGAATATTGACAATTCCAGTTTCTTCATCTTTAACTGTACAACTGTTTGAGCCAGACTAACACGCCAGTGGTTAGAACTGTATGAGATACATGATTTCATCTTATTATGCTTTTATCTTGGGGGATTAAAAAAATCTGGGCATTTATCCCAGGGAAATGAAGACTTACATTCACACAAAAACATGTACACAGATGTTCATAACAGCTTTCTTTGTGAAAGCCAAACATGAGAAACAACTCAAATATCCTTCAGTGGGTGAGTGGGTAAGCAAACTGTGGTCTATCCATATCATGAAATGCTATTGTCAATAAAGACGAACTGGTACACATGACTTGGATGGGCTCTCAAGTAAATTATGCTGAGTTTGACAAGCTAACTCCAGACGTTTACATACTGCATGATTCTTCCATCTATGTAAAAGTCTTGAAATGACAACATTTTAGAGATGGAGAACAGATTTGTGGTTGCCAGGGAGTAGGGATGGGGGGAGGAGGAATGGGGCTGTGGTTATGAAAGAGCAGCACAAGGGATTCACGTGGGGACAGATCTCTTCTGTGTCTTGATGGTGGTGGTGATTGCATGGTTCTATACATGCAATATGTAATTGCACAGAATTAGATATATGCACAAACAAGAGCATGTGAAAACTCATGAACTATGGAAAAGGTTGGTGGATTGTATCAATGTCAGCTGCCTGGCTGTGATATTGCACTATAGTTCTGCGAGGTGTTATCATTGGAGAAAACTGGGAAAAGGCTGTAAAGATCTCTCTGTATTATTTCTTGCAGTTGCAATGAGATTCTATAACTATCTCAAAATAAAAATATTAATTAAAAATACAGATAGTAAAAAAACATTCTTTCAGATGAGTCTAGTAAGATATTCATATCATCTTTTAAGTCAGTTGAATTTCTTGGAACTCTTTTTCTGTATTTCTGTACTTTGTCCATCATTGCATGTGTTCAGAGCAGAGCAGAGTGAGTTTCCAAAAATGAATTCACACTACAATATTAGCCCAACAGACCTAGCTTGAATGCTGAACATATAGCATATAATGACAATATGATAGTCCTGTAAACTGTAGAACTTCACAAAAATTCCAAGGCTGTATTCAGATTCGGTGCTGGGCATTGCTTTCATTCAGACAGTCCTCTTATTTGGCTAACATTTTCATGTTAATTTGAAATTGTTCACAGTATTACTAATTATTTTTATAACAGTTTCAGTTATACAAATAGCTCACATTCTCTATGGAAAAGTTAAAAATTCAAATAATCAAAAGAAAAAGATAAAAAATCAAAGAATGCTATGAATTTCTAAAGTGAATTTGGAAAGTAAATTTGTCATCTGAACCCCAGAACCAGCTGCTGCTTGTTAGGACTTTTAGCAGAAAGTTCTCCAAACCAGAATATGGATTTTATTAAGAAGGACTCGACTTATACTCAGCGACGATTTGTATCATCTCCCTTTCTTTCCTTTTCTTTCTTTCTTTTTTTTTTTTTTTTTGAGGTGGAGTCCCACTCTGTCACCCAGGCTGGATTGCAGTGGCATACTCACAGTCACCCCAGCATTGACCTGCTGGGCTCTGGCAATCCTTCCGCCCCAGCCTTCCAAGTAGCTGGAACTACAGGTGCACGCTACCACGCCCAAGCTAATTTTTGATTTTTTGTAGAGATGAGCTCTACAAGTTGCCCGCACTGGTCTCGAACCTGTGGGCTCAGGCAATCCACACCCTTCAGCTTCCCAAAGTGCTGGGACTACAGGCTGAGCCACCCAGCCCGGCCTTCTCCCTTTCTTTCTGCTCATCATCTCCCAAGAGAAGTGACTAATAGGCAGTGCTTCACACAAACAAATGAAAGTTTGTGCAGACTTAGGAAGTAACTGGGTAACACTGTGACAGTAGGACAATAGGACACCACTTCATAGCTTGGGGAAATGTATCGTAGATCAGATAACTCAACCGAGAACTCCTGGAAGGTCATGCTCAACCTTTTGGGCCTTAGTTCTCTCCATGGGGAAGGTCAGAGTTTGGACAGAAGGAATATAATCCTATAATGGTAATTCTATGAGGGAGTTGCATGCTGATAGCTATAAAAAGGCCAAAGACTATTAAAGATTCAAATGAGGTCATCATTCCTTAGTAAGTTCTTTCAAGACAGGATCATTAGGCCATTAGAAAAGAATCTGAAAAGCAACTGTCAGGTTTCCAAAATAGTTACTAGTGTTTGTATTACAAGCAATCAAGCATGTGTCCCAACCTCTTTGTTTTCAGATGAGCTTGCAGAGATGAGAATGGCACACAGCCTTCGCTGAAAAACAAGTCATCATCCTATGATAATGAAGTTGGGGTTCACGCTTAGTGCTGGATATATTTGGAAACATAAGCAAGTGCATTAGACAAGGCTTGTCTGTGGTAGAACACTAGTTTCCAAGGAAAGCAAAGTGATGACCGGGCTCCTCGTTCTCTGAATGTCTACTGGGATGCTCCACTTGGTTCTGTGGGTTTTCATGCCTAATCCTCACTATGACCACAAATGCTAACTTTTGTTGAGACAAGGTCTCATTCTGTCACCCAGACTGGTGCGCAGCAGCATGGTCATGGCTTACCGTAGCCTCGACCTCCTGGGCTCAGGTAATCCTGCTGCCTCAGCCTCCTGAGTAGCTGGGACTACAGGCATGCACCACCACACCTAGCTAATTTTTTAAGTTTCTTATAGAGACGAAGTCTCATTGTGTTGCAAGGCTGGCTTCAAGAGGTTCTCCCGCCTCGGCCTCTCAAAGTGCTAGGATTACAGGAGCGAGCCATTGCACCCAACCTGGTAAATACTAATTTTTAAAATATTTGCCTGGGTCCTTAGGTCCCAGCTTCTCTAACTTCTGATGCTTGTGGAGTGGGTAGACATGGAAAATTTCCAGACTCTGTTGATTCCAATTTACTTAAATTCTAGATGGGTAGGCCTGACAACTAGCTTTCTCCTAGGCCCCACCCTATTGTCCACAGGCCCTCAAGAAAAGAGAAGCACTTCTCAAGCAGAAGCTCCTCACTCAACCCCAAATACCCCTTAGTTGCCTGGGAGGAAAGAAAGGTGGAGAAAACCACAAGGAAAAAGCTTAACTCCATCTTGCTCCTCCTAAAGCCTCTATTCCCTTAGAACAGAAGACCTGTTACGTCTTCTTGAGAACTCTATTTTGTCCTTGATCCCGGGACAGTGAATATGGAGGAAAGGGAAGTCACAAATGCGGTTTAAGTATCTGATCAGGAGGAGTACGTGGAGTGGGGGACCACATTCCACCTGTTCCCTTATTCGCTTCTCAACTCTTGGAAGCAGGGCATTGGTGAGAGTCGATGTCTATTGGGTCTCTGCTGGGTGAGTCCAATGTGCCAATGGCTTCTGTAAGTGGCTCACTGGTTTTTCTTCTCTTGGACTTGCTCGACTTCAGATGAAGCAACACTATGTGATGTGATCTTCTATAGCTGCTTTAGAGCTTCAGCTGCAGGGAAGGTCTGCATTTCTCCAGCTTTTTCATCTCACTGGTGGGTCAGTTCAAACTGGAGTAAGAGGTAGAGTATCTCTGCACGCTACCCAAATCAACTTTGCCAGTACTGTATGTTGTTTTTCATTTGACTCTTGATTTCTAAATTGGTTAGAACGGATAAATAAATAAGGAGCGAGTGATTAGTCCCTCTCAACTTCCAATGGGAAAGTAAAACAGCAGTGTCATTGAACCCCAAATGTGATAAATAAATCTTGAAAGAGAAAGAGAGGGGCCAGCCCAATTATTGAGAGAAAAGAAATCTGACAGAAGAAGGAGGAAGAAGAGGAGGAGGAGGAGAGGAAAATAGACACATGAGTGCAGTAGCAAAGTTTCAAGAGCTACATGTAGATGGAATGCAAAGTTTGGGCCTATCTGGGGAGATGTTGCATGTGTCACCCAGAGTGTATTTAAATGGGTCTGAGAAACGTCCTGAGGGAAAACAAATTCATTCTAGAAGAAGGAGTCAGGCTCTATACTCTGGACCAAGTTACTAAAATTCTTACATATAAATGGGAAGGGCCATTCCAAGTAGAGCAGGATGTTTATCTGTTGTATTTGTCTCTGAATCCAGATCTGTGCTAGGAATGTCTGAGTTTGCTATACCACCTATGTGCTATTTTACTTTGAAACAGCTCCGTGTAAGCAATGTGATATATGTGTGTTTAAGTTAATTTTCACCTGTATCTGAAGTTTAGTATATTAGTTGGTTAGATTTGAAATTCCCTGCTGGGCGTGGTGGCACATGCCTGTAGTTCTAGCTGCTTGGAAGACTGAGACGGAAGGATTGCCTGAACCCAGCAAGCCAAGGCTGCAGGTCGGGGAACATGCCACTGCACTCCAGCCTGGGCAACAGAGTGAGACTCCAACTCAAACAAAAAACAAAAAAGAAAGAAAGAAAGAAAGAAATTCCCTGATCTTCAATCCAAACTCCAGAAGTGGCTAAGAAAATATTTCAAGTATCCTCATTAAAACCTAACTAAGCTCACATCTTGAATACTACTGATTTCATGACTAAAAATTCTTCCTAATCTTTTATGCTAATTAACAAAGTCATATCAATCTCATGTTTCTCTAAGAGAGTCTCACATTAAAAGGAGACAGAGACATTTCCTCCCACTTCCAACAGCAACCTAGGGGGTCAATGACCCCTTGAGTCAACACTGGAAGCTGAGGTTTACTGGATTGGGGTAGAGAGTAAGGACAGCAGAGCCTGTTGGATGGGCTGAATGGCCAAAGTGGTGGTGATGTCCAGCCCAGGAACCCAGCAGAAAGGACAGAAACAACAGAGTCCTAAGGTAAGACCTGACAGGCCTAACAGATTCAGGGGAGTTTGAGAACATGGTGGCACCCGGGGGAGAAAGGATGGGACAAGAGGAGAGACCCAAAACAATCAGAAGTCACTGAATTATCTCTGAGAACTCTCAAAAATATATGGTGGAGATTTTATTGGGATCAGAGGTTTTGTTGGGATCAGTTATACACATGCAATCCCAATGAATTGCATGTGTATAACTGCACCAGAGTGGGAAATTAGACATCAAACACTTCCATAGAAATCAGAAAAGTATCTCTCAAGAAATCCTTCCAATTCTGCACTGGGCCCAGCCACAAACAATTGTGTTGACTCTTCAGAGAGACTAGAAGGTGCCTGATAGAGATGGGCTATCACAGATGCAGGAACCAGCCTAGGAGGCACACAGATAATGCCACCGAAGAGGCAGGTAACAGTGACTCCAGGTGTCTTGTGAATGACTCCAGACCTACTTCAAGGAATTCACCTAAGTTCGAAGCAGGGATTTTCATTTGGGAGTCAAAATGGGTTGGAAAGAATAAATATTTGAATCACTTGAAAATCCTTCCAAATCACAAATTCCTCAGGACCCACCCTGGATCTACTGAATTAGAACTTCTGGTAGTGCGACTGAGAATGAGTGTGGGACCCCGTATCATTCTACTAGGCCTAGGCCGGTCTCTTCCTATTCTGGAGGCGAGCTAGTTTTATTAACAATGTGCTTTATCCAAAGAGAGGGAGTTTCGAAAGAAGAAGGGAGAGAAAGGATTCACAAGGAAAAGTCAAATCATATTAACAAAAAGAAGGTTTATGTGTATTTTATAAGCACAATCTCCAAAACATCTTCCTATACAAACATATACACCAGAAATAGTCTTCTTATTCTCGCCTTTTTTTTAAAGTACAATTTGTTAGCTGAGTTTATGTCTCTTCACTGACATATATTTTCTCATTAATTCTGAAATCAAAGTAGCTACTGTTAGCTCAAATTTACACACAAGGAAACTAATAGGCACAGAAGGATAAGCAGGATATTAATGTTCACTCAGCCAGTCAGTGGTGGAATTGGGCCTTGATCACAACCTGACTAATTTTTAAGACTCTGTTGTATAAATACGGAAATAAAATGAACAGCCAGAGAAAATACTAAAGAGACTAGATAATTGAAATGAAAACAATATCCAGAGACTTCCACAGAAGTGTCTCCAGAATTAGGAGGTAAGATGGAGGGTTGGGGAATTTTTAGGGAGAGATGGAGAATATTTACTCATGTTAATGGGGATTGGGGTAGGGAAGAAGAGATTGGAGAGACAGGGATTTGAGAGGGGTTGAGAGGGAAGAAGGCCAAAGAGCACAGGTAGCTTGAAAGGAACAAGAGGAAGGCCATTCTCTCTTCTGGAAGAAAGTAGGCAAGCAAAGTTGTGGATGTACATAAGCCTGAAGCTGGAGGTAGCCCCAGACACATGCGGTCACGTCTGAGGGTTGCCACTTTCTCGACAGAGTAGACTAGCAGGCCTGGCCAGTC
Organism: Tarsius wallacei; assembly: GCA_963574415.1. Lineage (NCBI taxonomy): Eukaryota > Metazoa > Chordata > Mammalia > Primates > Tarsiidae > Tarsius > Tarsius wallacei. The sequence goes on from CAUYQG010244587.1 coordinate 18,066, forward strand.
TGGGAGAGGAGGTAGTTTCTTGGAGCTTCTACAATGGGGAGTGGTGGATCTGGGCCACACACTGAGGCCTGCCTCCATCCAAAGTCCCTGCTCTTTCTCTGACTCCAGTGATAGCATTTGCTGTATTCTCTTTGTGCAATATTGCCTAATCACATCCTGATATTATGCCTTTCTAGTTAAGTGCTCTCCCTGAAAAGTAATTTTTGTCACAATTAATTTGATGGATGCTAGAGACATGACAACCTTTTACATTAAGCTCAATTGTTTCCATTTCTCCGCAGTCTCTTTGCCTCCAAACTGTGCTCCCCAGAGTTCCTGGTTAGTTAGGCTCTGTGATCTTTGTTGCCCCATGTGAACTTTAATTTTGGAGAAATCCCTCACTTTCTTGGTAACTGTGTACAATTGCTGTCCATTTTTGGTCTGTTCCTTCTCCCCCTTCCAATTATCTTTCTAAAGAGAGGTCTTGTTTTTTTTCATCCGGGATTTTTTTGGCTGCCATTCGATTCTGAAAGAACACAATAGGGGAAACAAATTTTCCATTTCTACCAACATAAGCCTTCTTTAAATAAAGCATAGAGCACGGGCTCCCTTGTGGGGTGAGTGAAAATTCAGATTCCCAGAGAATCCACTGGACTTTGGATTGCTGGGTCCCTGTTGCCTGACCAGAGTCTCTCTCCACATGCCATCTGTGTGACAATGACAGTGCTGTTCCTATCACAGTCTCATAACAGAAATCCCATCCAAAACACCCTAAAGAAAGAGCCCACAGATGTTCAGGAAAATACACAATAATCCTTGGCTGATTAGTTTAATATCCTTTGGAGACACTCTATAGATCACTAGGCTGCTGTTTTATTCTGGAAGCTATAACTTTCACCATTCTAACCCCTATAATGTTTCATTTTGATTCATGTCAGGGCAAGGCAGATGATACCCTCAACATATGAATGAAAGAACTGAACCATGTATTATTGCTTCCCTGGTAAGGGTACTGATACCTAAGAAAGAAGTCTCTAGTAGCAAAGTTGAAATGACACAGGAAAGGGCAGGCAGATGATGAGGGGAATTCGTAAGCCATTTCACATCTCAACAAATGACTTTGTGTGTTTGTGGGTTTTTTTTTTTTGAAGATTGCAATTTTTAAAATTCTATGTATTTACTGTATTTGCCTAGAAAATACACCTTTCTGCTTTAGCTCCCAGTAAAATATGCAAAAGTATCTATCTAAAATCTGTCAAAAATATGGAATCACGTATTTATTTTGTTACTTCATTTAGTAGCTAGTATATCTGTCTGTACTGCAGGAGTTGATCGACTTTTGTGGTAAAGGGTCAAAGAATAATTATTTTAGCCAGGCACAGTGGCTCACACATTAATCTCAGCACTCTGGGGGACTGAGGCGGGAGGATCCCTTGAGCTCAGGAGTTAGGGACCAGTCTGAGAAACAGTGAGACCTCATCTCTCCAAAAAAAAATTAGCCAGGTGTGGTGGCACATTAAGGTTCATGCTCCTATGAGAGTCTAAAGCCATGGCTGATCTGACAGAAGGCGGAGCTCAGGCAGTAATGCAAGCAAGGAGGAGTGGTTGTAAATACAGATGACGCTTCACTCACTTACCTGCTGCTTTCCTCCTGTTGTGTGGCCTGATTCCTAATAGGCCACAGACCAGGGGTTGGGGACTCCTACTCTAAGGATTTGAAAACCTCAAGGAAATGGAGGTCTTTCTGTCATCACACAACCTGCCTAAGTTGAAACAAGAAGAAATTGAGACCCTAAATAGACCAATAACAATCAAGGAAATTGACTACGTAATAAAAAAACTACCTACAAAAAA
>CAUYQG010244590.1:0-24396 GCA_963574415.1 Tarsius wallacei
GAGACAAGACTGTAGGAGAGTAATTTTTACCCACTTCATAAGCTTAAGGCCAAATAGTGACACAAAGCAAAGAGCAAACTCCAATAGCTGTAGAAGAGACATAAGCACTCAGTGTCGGTCAAGTAGATGAAAGAGGATGAAGAATTGTCTTAGTTCATTCTTGCTGCTATACAAAATGCCTCAGACTTGGTAATTTGTAAATAGTAAGAAATGTATTGCTTACAGTTCTGGAGTCTGGGAAACCAAAGATCAAGGCACCAGCAGATTTGGTGTCTGGTGAGGGCCCATTTCTCACAGTTGGTGTCTTCTGTGTGTTCTCTCATGGTGAAAAAACAAGGCAGCTCTGCAAGATCGCCTTTATAAGGACATTAATCCCATTTACAAGAGTGGAGTTCATATGATTAATCATCTCCTAAGTCCCCAACTCCTAATTCCATCACCTTGGTGAGAAGGTTTCAACATACACATTCTGGGGAAACATTCAAGCCACAGCAGGAATTGGCTTTGTACCCAGCATTATCACCCCCACACAGGCAAACTCTGACAGAGAGGGCACAATATGTGGTAATCACTGGTGTCTTCAGGTTTCTTCCTCTCTGGTCAGTCACCAACAAAGTCAACTTTCACACTTAGGTTGAAATGAATGATTAATCTTTGAAAATGTTGTTTCCCTTCTGAATGAAGTGCAGTGATGTAGCTCAATGGCTCTCAACTTTTTGGCCTAAAGTAAAAGATAGACTTTATAACATGTCCTTCTAGGCACAGTTATGTAAAACAGACAAAACTGATCTACTCCATTCCATCCCATTCTATTCTGTTCGATCCCATCTTATTCCATCCACTTCACTCGATCACTCTATTCCACGCCATTCCATTCTAACTTGTTCTACTTTATTTCATTAAAAGAGTCTCATTTCAAGCCATACATTGATGTCATGGTCACTAAAGGATTAAGACTGATAACTTGAAAAGCACACAGATGTTTCAGAGTTCAGGTTGGTTTATGTGTGCATGTGTGTGCACTTATGAGTGCCTCCATGTGTGTCCATGTTTAACAGGTAAAAGTGCCCCATACCCTCTCCCCCGGAGGTGTTATATACTTTGTTATCCTTATCAGATTTAATACCTTTTTTATAACTAAAGTTTGCAACATCCCTTTACTCTCCCGGGGCGGGGGGGGGAATCATTTTCTAATATGACGTGTAGACAGCACAGTACTCATAACATTTTAAGCAATTATTATAATATCCTCATGTAAAATAAAAGATGAATCCTTATGTTAAAAAAAGAAAAAAGATGAAATAACTTAAAATAAGAATATGTATTTCATGCTTAGATGCAACCCACCAAAGAATATTATAAATCTATGCCTAGAATCACCATAAAATTGACTACTCCAAATTTAGATGACTATAGGGATATTGTGTTGGAGACTCACATACTGCAGTAATTATGTCATCAGTGACCTGATTTTTCCAAAATGTTGAACAATTCTTTGTAAAGTTCTGAACAAAACAACCTGCATTCAGGTCTATCTTTACTTGAGTAATTTATAGCATATGAAAATCCTGCAAAAGTTATTTGGATTTTTATGTAAAAGAGATTTAGGCTGCAGGCTCAGAAAATTATCTAATTGCTTCCATGAATATCTAGCAAGACACTGTAAAGTCATGTGGGGCTGTCTCACTCATTGCAGTATATTAAACATTCTTGGCCTTTATCTTCAAAATGTATCCTCTTCCCAATCTGTGTCAAAACTGACCTATACTTTCCTAATTGCATCATCGCTTTTGAAAAAACAATTCCCGAATAAGGCATTTACTAATTGTTTGGCTTTGGGTAAGCTCTTCATCCTGAGTCCAAATGTCCGTATCACTAAAATTAGGATGATATAAATATCTACTGGATAGTGTTTTATTAGAGATTAAATGAAATAAGGTGTTTAGCACAATGTCTAGTATATAATAAGGAATGCAGTAGTTGTTTGTAATTTCAGTAATTGTTATTTTAGAGGGCATATACATTACTATTGTAATAAGAATAATGAAAATAATTTATTTACTACTTATTTATTTACTATTAAAGACAGAGTGTCACTCTGTCGCCCAGAATGGAGTGGAGTGACACAGTCATAGCTGACTCTAGCAATGAACTCCTATGTTCAAGCAATCCTCTCACATCAGAATCCAGAGTAGCTAGAACTATAGGCACACTCCATCACATCCAGTCAATTTTTTTATTTTTTGTAGAAACAAGGTCTCACCATGTTGTTCAGGCTGGTCAAACTCCTGGCCTCAAGTGATCCTCCCACCTCAGCCTCCCAAAGTGCTGGGATTACAGACACGAATAATAATAATTAAATTTTAAAATATCTTTACCCTATGGAATACAATAGTTCTTCTAATGAGGGAATAACCAAATAGTGTACAAAGATTTTTACAAAAATATAATTACGACAGCATCATCTAAAGTGAGAGAAAATTTAAAATAATCAAAAATATTCAATAGTACAAGTTATTCAAATATATGGTGAAAATATCCCATGATTAAAAATGATAAAAGCCAAAAGAATAATTTGGTATAAGATGATATATATACAGTAGAATTCATGATTTTCTAAATATAAATATACTATATACATTAAAAAATATAAAGAGCTTGAAAAAGATAGAACAGCCTGATAATAGTGTTTTTCTTTAACTGTTTACATGATAAATGACATTTTAAAGTACTTTAATTATGCAATTTATCTATGAGAAGATCAACAACTTTTTAACATGAAACATTTACATCTATTTGCCTCTGTTTTTGTGGTTCGTTACAGAGAACAAACAGAAACGACCTTAATCCTTTGGGGAATATTAGCATTCAGGTAAACAAAAAAGATTAGTTTTATGGCAAAATTTCGAATCATTCAACAGATGAAAGATCTTGGCAAGTTGGACAATGGGTGAGGTGGTTGAGGAAAAGCATAGATTTTCTAATTTTATGCCTTTAGGTAATCCTCTAAACTACTGATGCGAAAGACCCTGACTCCTATGAAGCGTGCCCAGCATGCTCTTATTGCCTGATCAGATCCCAGCCCCTTCTGGAGCTGCCACAGTAAGAACTGGTCATATTCCTTCCAGTGTGCCACTGCTAGTCTTCATCGTGTGTGACATATTGCAAAGTCCATGCCATGAAATCCATCTGGGATACCATGATGAGGAACTGACAAAAAGAAGAACATTGGAAGGTACAATAGCAGTGAAAATAACCATCAAATTAGCTTGCTATTTCATTTTTTTAAAGTATGTATACAAACATGTATAACAATAACATTATTACGTGCTAGGGGAGAGCCAACAATTGAAATTTACATAATTATTGAGCTTGGTGAAAGCAGAGTCTAAAAATTAATGATACATGAGGAAAGATAATAAACAATTGCTTAAGAGCCATTTTCAACTAGATTTTCTGGAAGTTTTTCTTTATGTGCAGTCATACCAGAAATGTATTTTTCTCCTCAGCCAACTCTTATTCTATTTGGTCTCTAAGCCCCTGATGTGCACACTTGAAGGTTGGGAAGGAGATTTAGATGTCAAAGATTTTATGAATATATACATTGAATCTAAGCCATTTCTAAATATAATTTATCATTTTTCCAATACATAAAATAACAATTTTTTTTAAAAAATCAATTTTAAGTTATAAAAACTGAACTTTTGAGTCATTTGCTAAATGTGATATAACAAAATATATCATTAGAGGCTGGTTTCAGATATTATTCACTTGAGCTAATTTTGCCAATTAAAACAAAAAGCATAGAACAGGTAAATAATATGGGTTCTTTTTACTCTTCTTTGGAACAAAAGCCCTGTGATACCTTTCCTGTTCTAGAAGACAGTGCTTATTTTATGATAACTCCATATTTCTGGTTTACCTTTTTAACTAATAAGGAAGATATTTTCTTTCTTCACTCATTTCCTCTTACATAATGCAGTTCAGCAGTTTAAATGCTAATTGGCCATTTTGGCTGAGGAATTCCTACTTAAAACGTTTGCCATTTAATCCCAAAGTGTCTTTTGATTTCTTGAGAATGATTAAATGGAAATTCAGCCTTGGTTCAGTATCATAGAAGCCCATGTGTGCTCCCCTGTTGAATTTCCATGGTTTGAGCATCCTGCTGGGAAAGTCAGGCTGAGATTTTATTGAATCGGGCCCTCCATATTCAGACTCAAAATAACCTCCAGCACACTGATAAAAATAATGACCCTTTTGCAGTTGTAAAACTTGAAACTATTCCTTGAATGTTAACTAATACCGAAAAAGCTGTTTCTGCAAATGAAATGGGGACATTGGAAACAAGAAATCACTCTGGATGAAGACCTAGAAATGACACTCCACTTTCTCTTTTGGTAATTACAAAATTGTGAACTTTTCCTGAAAGCTTGTGAAGCCATCACTCTCGATTCCATGAAGAGAACAACACCTAGAGATGATGACGCCACTGGCAGTGTCTTAGGGTACGGAAGCTTCTCTGCCTACATAATTCACCAAGAGTGACTTCTCAGTCCCCAGTGCTAGGCTTCTACAATAATAACATCACTTAGCTGATGGAAAATAAAAGGTACAAACTCAAAGTAAGTCTTAGGAAGTGCTGATAACTTGCAGTATTTGACATCTATTTCCCAAAGCCCTCAACATTATAAACACTTTTAGGTAAAACGGCTCCGTTCTCTCATCTTGCTGATATTCTCTCACAAGCCAGGAAGTCTTTTACTCACAGCCAGTTTAATAGGCAATGGGAAATAGCCCTATTAGCTAAGTTTATTTATGCTGACACAAAGAAAACCACGAAAAATCCAAGTCTAAACTGTAATTTATTCCTGATAAGTAGTAAATCAGCAGGATTCCACTGCCCAAGTAGGGACTTGCCGTTAAACAAGAACTGAAACATAATGAGCCTCATAAATGTTCACAATGTTATGGAGCTGTTATTTATACATGAGCTCATTCAACAAACTCTCCTGCTGCTCTGGTCATGACAACCTGGTGTACCCAAGGCATTATAAGATACAAAAGAAAAATGGTGCCCACATTCTGGTGTCAAGGTTCAAGAAAAGGTGTTGGGTTTTTGTTTTTGTTTTGTTTTGAGTTGGAGTCTCACTCTGTCGCCCAGACTGGAGTATAGTGGCTGCTCCCGGCCACCGCAGTGTCGACCTGCTGGGCTCCGGCGATCCTTCCCCCTCAGCCTTCCAAGTAGCTGGAACTACAGGGGCGCGCTACCATGCCCGGCTGATTTTTTATTTTATTTTATTGTAGAGATGAGGTCTCACCAAGTTGGCCAGGCGGGTCTCGAACCCGCTGGCTCAGGCAATCCACTCACCTCAGCCTCCCAAGGCACGGGATTACAGGCTGAGCCACCGAGCCCGGCTTGTTTTGTTTTAATAGCTATATTTTCCTCATTATGCCAGGTTAATCTAATTACTGCCTTCAAGCTATTCTGGATGTCGAGGTCAGTTTTTCATTTCCAAGTCTTTTGCTATTGTTGCTGTTGATGATGTTTGTGGTGAAGGTACCACACTTGCGTAGACATTATATGATATGCAGTTAAATTTTGGACAATTTTTCTCCAACTAAAACAGAAAATGGCTGACCCCATAAGAGATGTAGAGCGTTTATTGAGTAAGATCATAGTTTTCTTGTGGCCAAAGTAAATTATGGTCCAATAAAGTGCATATATCAAATATGGGAATGGGTTCGGTTGTATAGTCATTCAGACGGTATGACAAAAACTGAAGCGCTTCAGAATTACAATAGTGGAGCATCACATCGAAATGATCAGAAAGAAGCCTGCTGGATTAAAACAAAGAAGTCTTGATATTTATTCCCAGTTTAAAAATTTCCAGCCATGTAAACAATAACCTCATATAACCTTAGTCATATAAGGTGCCTCAGTAAGAGAAGGGACAGAAGGAAATGAATACTGAAGCTGTAGGGGTGGATGGATGTAAGGGAATTATGAAACACTGTTCATTTAGTGTAGAGTTAAAAATGGACATAGCAATGAGATGACTTGGTGACCTTGTAGCAACATGAGTATGTAGAACACCTTGGGGGAAGTTAGGTCAAAACCCAACAAACAAAAAAGATTGGGAGAGTCAAATCAGAGTCTACTTTTTTTTTCCTTTCCAAGAGCAGACCTTGGATAGGTGACAGAGTTTCATCTAGGGTGTAGTCCAAAACTCATGCTAGTGCATGGCCACTGGCCTCTGCGTGTGGAATGACACCAATTCTGAACTGCACTTGTGTTTTCCAGTAGATGTGGTATTTCGTTTTCAACAAGGAAGATGAGGGAGTGAACAAGGATATTGTTTCAAACTACTTAATTCTGAGCCCTGTTTCTGACGCTTTTTCCATAGCTCAGCTTGGTATATACATTCTCAAACAGGCTAAGCACACACTATCAATTCTGTGTAGCCCTGGCTGGGGCACTGAAGGGGAAGTAAACACAGGAGGAGAAGAAAAAAGGGAAAAGGATCAGAAAACAGACCCTAAGGCATATTTTATTACATCGAGAGTGTAGTTGATACATGTTGTCAAGATGCAGGTCTCATATGTCAGATCCTGGGCTCAGGGTCAGGTGCGCTTCATTCAGGTTTTTGAGATGGTGTACTCTCAGGAGCACTCTTTAAATAGGAATGCAGATAAAATAGCTTTGAGGAGGGGGGATGCCCAGGAATTTGCAGAGACTGGTAGTATGATGTGACCTTTTTCTGTTTTATATGTTGAAGAGTTTGCTGTTTATAGGTGGGATTTCAACATCCTAAGTCTATGTTGAGACATACTCACTTGAAAAAGCCATCCTCAACAAAAGAGGGATTTTAAGGGCTAGCAGAAATGAAATCCAAAACAAAAGGGATACTCCCTATGAATAAGACAACTGGCTCCTCTTATGTTTGTCACACATTGTTTCCAAAATATCCTTGACTCCCCCACTGGGAAAATTGTGCTTGTCGGTGAGTCTCCTGATGTTGATTTGCATGTCTAATAGAAGTATCTCACTCTTTATGACCTCATTAGAAGCCTTTTCTTAGTTTGCTTAAAGTCTGCATGTATTGCATTTCTCTATTAGAAATATTAAGCCAAGAGAATACACAAAATTGTAAAATATGTAAGCAGTTTCTTAAAATATATTATCCTCTCTGGGAAGGGACTGAAAACAGTTATTTCTAGAACTCTTTCTCTCTCATTCTTTCCCTCTTTTCTTCACTTTGCTCTAGAAAATAACCAGTTTGGGGTTGCATATTCATATCTATGCGAAACGTAAAGAGAACATTGAAAGTTGTATTTCAAATTTTATAAAAATTGCAAAAACTTTATTTCTGCCCTAGGGGAAAAAAATCACCATTTATTTAAGAATCAGTCATTTATTGAAAGTAGATTTTTGCAAAGACAAAAATAAAAAAATAAAAAATAAAAATACACCTGTTTTGCTTGCCTCTGTCCTCTAGGATGAATGAATTCTTTGAAGCAATAAAACATACACATGTACACACAGAATAATCATTTTGTCCAATACAAGCCAGACAAAAACCTAACTCAAATAGAAAAAAAAATCATCTTTTTTTTTTTTTTTGCTTTGAATCTAGCACAGGTTAGACATAGATAGAAAAAATTATAGTTTTAAAAAAGAGTGGGTCCTCCCATAAAAACAGAAACCGATCATTTCTAGTAAGAAAATAACCAAGAGTCAAAAAGAAGCTCAAAGATTCAAAACTTGAATCTCCATTGTAGGAGAGATTCCGCCTGCCCAACAGCTCATCCTCCCATGCCTGTGCCTGCACACACACACCCTGCTTTCTGGATTCAGAAAGAGGAAAATCAGTATGCATGTCTAGACATCTAATAAGATGGGACAGCAGGGAAAAGCTGATAAGAGAAAAACATCCAAAGAAGGAAAAACAGATTTCTTAGCTACTGGTGGTGAATAGCAGGGAAAATTTAAAATACAATGTCCAAAATGTTTTAGAGGATTTACAAATAGATATTGTGTCTAAAAACAGGAAAGAATACTTCTTCACTGTTGATTTAAGGCTACAGCGTGTGGACAAAGGCTGAAACCTCAAAATGTACCAGATAATCTTTTTTGGAAACCCAAATATATACTCAGACAACCTGATAAGTGCTAACATATGCTGTATAAAACATATATTTAAGCAAAACTGATGTTATTGTAGTTCAGGAAGGAATTCACATAATTTCTAAGATACTTTGACAGAGTATCTTTAGTTTGACCTTCTTTACTGGAAAATATTGTTGAACATTCTAAAAGTATACCCCAAGCCTCTCTTCAGGAGGGGAACTTGAACGTGATGACTTAATAGAACAGAATTAAATTAGTCAGGAAAGTAGATTTTTACACAGTGCTATTTTATATTTTAATTTGAAAACAGATTAAAACACACATATATTCACACACATACACAAATGTGCAAAACTCTTAAGTGTCCATCTTAAATTATCACAAGTCCAAAACAACCACCGTCCAAGAAAATAGAGCCTTATCTAAACCTCAAGAACTTTCTCTGTGTTTTTCTCCCAGTGACTATTATCTCTTCTCCCCAAATGTAGCTGTTATTTTTATCTGTAGAATATGATTTGAATCATTTGTAGTTGATTTGTTTCACCAATTATTATGTTTGTGAGATTCACTTAGATTATTGCATATACAATATTGGTTTATTTATTTTTGCTGCTGATGATAATCCATCATCATCATTATGAAATTCAAATCAATTTCCTAGTTCTATTAGAAATGGGCATTTCAGATATTTACAGTCTTTGCCTTTCACAACTATAGTTGCTGTAAATATTTGTGCATAATTCTTGATTTTCTGTTGGCTGTACCCAAGGAATAAAATTCTCTGGCCATAAGCTATGTGCATATTCCACTTCAATGAACAATGGCGAACAGTTTTTTTTTAAGTGATCATTCCAATTTACTCTCCAACCAATATTTACTCTCCAACCAATAGCATATGTTAGCTCTTTCCACACCAACATGTCATATTGTCAGTCTTTTCAAACTAAGCTATTGGGTGTGTTTGTTGGCTTTTACATTTTTTTTTTTTTTTTGAGTTGGAGTCTCACTCTGTCACCAATTTTTTGATTTATTGTAGAGATGAGGTCTCGCCAAGTTGCCCGGGTGGGTCTTGAACCCGCAGGCTCAGGCAATCCACTCACCTCAGCCTCCCAAAGCACGGGATTACAGGCTGAGCCACTGAGCCCGGCTTACATTCTATTTTAAATTTCATTTTTCTGGCAACTAATAAGGTTTAGCATCACTTCGTACACGTTTTGACCATTAGAATATGCTCTTTTGAGAAGTTCTCCTCCGTAAGATCTTCATCTTGTTTTCCAAATCTTGTATACTCTTATGTTTTATTTTATGTCTACTTGTTTTATCAGTTACTAGGGGAAGAGTATTAAAATCTCAGATTATAATTGTAGGTTTGCCTCTCTTTTTTTTTCTGAAAATTTGGGGTTTACATATTTTGAGATTATATTACTAGGAGCATGCAAGTGTAGAATGATGTATCTTTTGGTAGTTGATACTTTTAGCCTCATAAAATGTCCCTTTCATCAATATTAATAAATATTTTTGAAAATCGACTGTATGCCATACTAGTATAGGCATACCAGCTTTATTTAAAGTTAGTTTTTCCACGACATATCTTTTTTCCATCACTTTACTTTCTACACTGAATTTAGATCCATATTTGCTTTGGTCTTCTAGTTCAACATCTGTTCTAGGTTCCTTTTGATCTTCTTTTATTGCCTTCTTTTAGATTAAGGATTTTTTAATGATTCTAAATTTTTCCTTTATTACCGTGGTGATTATGTATTTTCTTACTAACATTTCAGAGGCTCCTTTAACCATCCCTAAATTATTAGATTTAAGTCCACCCCAAACAATAAAAAAACTTCATAACTTGATCTGTGTTTGCCCTCTCAGCAATCTTATGCTGTTGGTATGTATTTTTATTCCATCTGTATTTTAAACAACATGAAACATAATTTTCTTATACAGATGATATTAATTTAGTTTCCCATATATCCACCCTTAACTTATTCTTTCATACTTCATTCATTTCCTTTCCTCCATTCCACCTGGAAACATATTTCTGAAAAACTCTTTTAGTATTTTGTGTGTGTTTAAGGTGGAAGGATGGTTAACAATTTATTTTAGCCATTTAACACATATTTTCTGACTTTTGTTATTTCTGTTAAGAAGTAAGCTACGGCCGGGTGTGGTGGCTCACATCTATAATCCCAGCACTTTGGGAGGCCGAGGTGAGTGGATTTTCTGAGCCCACGGGTTCAAGACCAGCCTGGGCAACTTGGTGAGACCTCATCTCTACAATAAATAAAAAAATTAGCCAGGCATGGTGGCATGTGCCTGTAGTTCCAGCTACTTGGAAGGCTGAAGCAAAAGGACTACCTGAGGCCAGCAGGTTGAGGCTGCGGTGGCCGTGAGCGTGCCACTGTACTCCAGCCTGGGTGATAGACTGAAACTCCAACTCAAAAAAAAAAAAGAAGAAGAAGTAAGCCGCATATTTGTTGCTCTGGTCACTTTTACTAAGTTCTTTTTTTTTTGCTTCTTAATAGCTTTTTTTTTTTTTTTTTTTTGCCCAGGTATGATTTTTTCTGTGTATATGTTGCTTAAGTTTCTTTGTGCTTCTTGGATCTGTTGCATAATGTCTTTTACCAGTTTCAAAAAATTATCTCTCTGCATACTGCCCCGTCCCAATATCTCTCTTCTCCTGAGCCTTAACTTAAGTGTATGTTAGGCCTTTTACAACGCCTTACACATTCCTTATGCTCTTTTCTTTATTTTCCATCCATTTGCCTCTTAGTGCTAAAGACTCAAAAATTTCTTCTGATATCTATTCCACTCTATAATTTCTCTTTTTTATTTGTATATAGTCTGATACTAAACCACCTATTAAATACTTTGTGTTACTATATTTGTTAGTTCTAAAATTTCCATTTCATGTATTTTTATGATTTCCAAGTCTCTGATGAAGTTTTTATTCTTCTCATTTAATTTATTTATACTGACTAATGACAGATAATGTTAAAATCTGAATTATCTATAGGTCTGTTTCCACTGCTTATTTTTAAAACTTTTGATCTATTCTAAATTTTTATTGAACACAAATGTATATGACATCTTATATAGCAAATTTCAATATTCTATTTTAAATTATCTATGTTGTCACAAACTACGTCTTCTTCCCCTTGTTTCCTTTAGGAATATCTTCTACTTACCTAGAAGTAGGAGTATAAGCATATAACACTTAAGAAAAAAGACAAGTTTTAGTTGATGTAGTATTAAATACAGACACATGGTCTGGTATAGTATGGTGTACTAGTTAGAAACCATTAGTCTCAATAGTAAACTATTGAGAAACAAAGAAAAGAGAATTTCTTAAAGGAACAAAGAAGTTTTAACCTTAAAGAAGAATCAATATGCCTGATAGCTTCTTAGCAGAAACAATAGAAGCCTTAGAAGATTTGTTAAAGACTCTCCTCTCTGTATTGAGAGGGAAAGAGGATGAAGATGGGTTGGGAGAGGGAGAGAAGGAAAAGAGAAGGAAAGAGAGAGAGGGATTTATTTTAAGGACTTGGCTCATTCATTTTGACTCAATGCAAAAGATTGGCAAATCTTCAAGGCAGGCTAAAGACCTGGGAAAGAGTCAATGTTGCAGATGAAGTCAGAAGGCAGTTTGGGAGCAGGATTTTCTCTTCCTCTGGAGATTGCAGTCTTTTCCTTTTAAAGCCTTCAGCTGATTGGACGAAGCCTATCATATTAGGGAGGGTAATCTGCTTTACTCAAAGTCTACTGATTTAAATGTCACTGTCATCTAAACATGCCTTCATAGCAATATCCAGACTGCTGTTTATCCAAATATCTTGGTGCTATGTGCTGTGACCTAGCCAAGTTGACACTTAAAATTAATCATTACATATGGTTTTGTGTAATGTCTCATAAATCAGATTACAGCCATTGTTAACTAAGAGAATATACACTGCCTCTCCAAGAAAGCACTGAATTTATCACAAATACTGAAGTGGAATGCTTGCTAATGCTCATAGATCTTAAGGGCAGAAAAACTCATACAGAGTTTGCTTATAATTTGTAGTCTACATACATTTTAATATTTTATTGGCTAATATAGAAATACCAAAATGCACACATTAATACTGTGGTACTCTTTCAAAATCCCCTTTTGAGGCCAATGAGCTCATCCTAGCTTGAAGGAAAATTTATTCCTGATCCTCATAACTGTCCCTCTTTAGAAAATGTTCTCAATTTCAGAACTGCCTCACTCAAGTCTATGATCTCTTCTAGGTGACAGACAATAATCAATCACTGGCCTAATCTCCTTACTATAATTTTGGAGAATTCTGATGGGCAATTCAACCTCCAGCTACAAAGTTCCTGATGGGAGTCCCTCACACTAGATTTGAAGCTTCACTGAAAGTCAATCTTTTCCTTGTCCAATTCTGCCTTTCTCATCTCCTTATGATTATATTTCTTCAGAACACTTCCCAACAAATTTAATGCACATATCTTAGGTATGTATTTCTGGGAAGCAGAGATTTTCATGTAAAATTTTTTCTTGGTGAAAGTTCTCAGTAGCAGTACCTTTAAAGGAAATACAAGTGGAGGAAAAAGTTGAACTGTGATGTAATTGCAACTAAGATTTTATCCAATTCTGCAGGGAATTCAGAACAGGGGGGTGAATTTGTATAGGGTTCCTGAATTGAAGCAAGGTGTCTAGGCCTTGGTGTGTCTACATGGAACAGTCATTGAATGCAGGGTTCCCCTGGTATTATTGTTGTAATAACTTTGAGTGAGGCAGCTCTTTATCAATAGAGAAAAATTCCTGGGAAGAGACTCCCTTTTGGGCCATCAGCAGACAATACTCTCTGCAACTAGGGAAATGAATGGTTTAGTCTTGAAGGGAGGGTCCAGGAACACACACAATGTTCACTATATCACTCAACTCTCTGTCTCAGATTGGGTTTCGTGATGCCAGGAGTGGTCCTGGAAAGCAGACTCTAAAATGTGATTTTGGACCTGGATTCCTGACAATAAGAACCTATTACTTGTAATAGGTGGCGCGTGGATAACCACTGCTATGCAGTAGAAGACCAACTCTTTAAACTTTGCTAAAGTGAACCTTCACTGAGAGGTAATACTAGTGGAAGGAGATGTGTTGGCTATGGAAATATATTCACAGTAAAGGAAATTATAAATACAAGTATTTGCGAGGTTGGTAGTGTCAGGTCAAGAAAATGATCAGATAGGAAAAGAAAGAAGGGAGACTGGTAGCTCAACAGCAACACAGGTTTATTCCAAGGAGGAAAACCTGTGGAATGGGACTCTAGAGACTGAAGTCCACCCACTTACATACTAAGGGCAACTTATAGGGGTTTGGAGAAGGGGTGCTGGTGAGTTGGTTGCTAAAAGGGGAAGGTAGCTAAGGAGGAAGCCGGTGGTTAGCAGTAGGCACTCTGCAGTTGGTGCTCCGCTAGTAAGTTTCTGTCCCAGTTTGTGTTAGCAAAACGGGGGGGGGGGGGGTACTATCTACCATGGCGTTCTTAAGGCTAGCATTCCTGCCTTTTGATTATATAGAGCGGTAGATAGGTTGTTAGGAGGGCACATAGGTGTGGGAAGAGGGCCATTGTAGGTCCTCTGGCTACTTCCTGCTGAGATAGGGCATTGTATTTGGGGTTAAAGTTATGTGGCGCCCTCCTCGAGGTTGAGGCTGCATGCTCACTAATATTGAAGGTTATGAAATTTGGACTGGTGAAGCAAGAGAATGTTGTTGACATGTTTTTCTCTGCTAGTTTGAATAAAGTCATTTAGTTTTTGGGACACAAGATGGGAGATAAAGTTAATAAGGCAAGGTCTAAAAGTGAGTAAGAGAAGCCTAAGGAGTAGAGATTTAAGAAATGGGATTAACCAGGGCATTCAGATAGAGAGGGGTGACCTGATCCACTATGAGTTGGTAGCCTGCCGTTTGAGTTCTGTTGCCTGGTTTTGAAGTTTATGAGCTGCATCCTGAACTATGCCTAATTTATCAACAAAAAGCAGCATTCTTTTTGGAGATATGTGTAGATACCCCCTTTGTTAGCTGTTGGGAGGTCAAGCGCTATTTTATTTTGGAGCACTACCTCTGCTAATGAATTTAATTGTAAATTCTTAATCCCGCTATTAAGAGCAGGAGTTGAATTGTCTTTTTGGATTTAATTGTAGAGGAAGGGGTTGAAATTGATAGACGGGTTTGAATAGGCTGATTATTAGATAGAATACTGATGTTTGGAGATTGGTGTATTAAAGTACAAATGTTTGACACTTTGGCAGGTAAACAAAGATAAGAGGAAATGCCATATAGGAAGAAAATTTCCAGGGTGGAAAGACAAAACTTACAGGTAATGGAAACTAACTATGCACCGTTTATATATATTTTAATGGAATATTTATTTGGAAGGGTAGCTTTGGTGAGGGCCTGAAAGCATATGTTAGTAGGAGAGACTGTGAACTCAGATTGGTTATATAAAGATAAGTAGAAATTAGAGTTATTAATAACTATTGGTTGTGAAGTATTGAATTGTGAGAGGTTTAGAAATGTGTAGGCTGGTGTGTTTGTAGATTTTTTTCCATGGCATTCCCCATGCAACTACATTTGGTAGGCGATGTTGACAGAGACAGCACAGGAATGGCTTGATAATTTTCTATGGCAATGGATGGAGTTCCAGAGAATTGTAGAGGGTATGTTTAGGTTTTGAAGTATTGGGATTGATGGTTTTGTGAAGGTTGGAGAGTGAGTGCATGTTGGCAAAGGTTAGTGGGAAGAGTTTCTAAAAAGGACTCCTGAGGAGTTTAGGGAATGAATGCCAGAGACAAAGAGGTGCTGGGGTGTTTAGTAAGGTTTGAGAGATAATGGGTTTCCAGATTTGAGGTTTAGGGTTTTTTTGGTAGAAAACGGGTTAGGAAAAGCTGATTTTTGAATGCATTCTTTAAAATAAAGGTGTATATCTGATTGGGTGAATGCCCCTTTGGAGGTTCTGAAATGGGGCATTAGGTGATTAGGGTCACTAAACAGTTTTAAAAGAGGATTTGCTTAAAATGCGAGATGTAAATTTATGCTAATTTGGGCATAAGTGGCTAGTTTGGCTGGGATGGCTGTAAACCGCTGGGTTTGGGTGGACAAATTTAGCAGTTATAGTTAAATGGAAGGTGTGTGTTGTGTAAGAATTGGTATGTGAGATTGATGAAAGGAGCCCAACTGTTAGAGGACAATGTAAGTGGGAATAAGATGTATAAGGAGGTCAATATTAGAATAAGAGGCAAATGTAGGAGAGGGTTGAGCTTTATGGTGTGGTAAGGAGGGTGTAAACTCAAATGCATGTCGGGAAGGAGTACCAAGTGATAGAGTTGGGGGAGAAATCATATAGGTCTCCTTATAAACGAAGCTCAGTCATTGTTGAAAGTAGTTGGTTTACTGGGGTAAGGGGATTATTGAGGTAAAAGGTAAGGTTAGAGTAAAAGATATATAAGAAATTGTTGAAGGTGGGGTTTATTAGCTTAGGGAAGTAGGAATGTTTATGGGGTGTTGTAGGGTGGAGGTTTTTGACAAAAATGTCTGATAATATAGGCTAAGATGAATATTATAGCAGTAACTATTGGTAGTATGACTAAATGAACATCCACATGTATGGAGCTATTAAGGACTCTTTTTGGCGTGTGATTTAGGAGATTTAGGAAGTTTAGGAACTTTTATTAGTCAAAGAGAGGTAGGTTTTGTGGGAAATGAAGCATATTTAGGAGACTTTGGATGGTGGCGTGTGAAGTATAGGATTGGGGGCCCATTTTAATTTTGAACTGTGTATTTAGTGTATAAGGCTTATAACTTTGATTGTTGTCTGTGCGAAGAAGAGAGAGTTATGTGTTGGTAGAGTGTTATTTTAGTGTTTTGGCTGTGAGTACACTGGCAGCGCCTAGAATTTGGAGGCATGACAGACAGCCTTGGATGATAGAGTCGAGTTGTTTTGACAGATATGCTATGGCCTGTGGAGTATTGCCATAGGACTGACGTAAAAGTCCAAGAGCAATGTTGTGTTCTCTGTGAACGTATAAGGTGAAAAGCTTGGTAGGGTTTGGTAGTCCTAGGATTGGGGCCTTTATGAAGACCTCTTTTAGTTTGTGAAAATGAGAATTAATTGGGTGTGAGGGGTTTAAAAGTTTGTGAATAGGACCTTGTGAAGCTAAATAAAGAGGCTTGGTGAACAGACTAAAATTAGGTATCCATAATTGAAAATATCTTGTGAGGCTTAAGAAAGAAAGGAGATTCCTTTTAGTGATGGGTATAAGCATGTCTTCAATGAAGTGTTTTCTGTGTGTGGGAATGACTTGCGTTGGAGGAGTTATAGTGAGTCCGAGATAGTTTACTTTTGTTTTGGCAATTTGGACTTTAGTGAGAGAGACTTGATATCCATGTTTTCCCAGAAAGTTGAGTAATTGAGAGGTATGTTGAATGTAAAGATTATATGAGTTACTGCACAGGAGAAGATCATTAATATATTATAGAAGGGTAATGGGGGTTAAGTTTAAATTAGATAGGTCTTGAGAAAGAGCTTCTCTAAAGAGGTGAGAATTGTCCTCGAAGCCTTGTGGCAGGTTAATGGGTTGAGTTTTGTGAGTCAGGGTTTACCCAGGTGAAGGTGAAGAGATTTTGGCAGGCTATGTAAGAGGAATGGTGAAGGCGTCTTTTACATTTAGGACAGAGAAGTGGGTAGTGTTAGGTGGGATGTAAGACAGCAGAGTGGAGGGGTTTGGAATGATGGGGTGGATGGGAATGACAGCCTGATTAACAACATGTAGGTCTTGGACAAGCTGGTATGGATTATTTGTTTTTTTAACAGTTATTATGGGGGTATTGTGAGGAGAGTTGGATGGTTTTAAGATATTTGTCTGGAGCAATTTGGAGACAATGAGTTTGAGTCCCTTTAAGTTACATGGATTTAAAGGTTATGGGATTGGTTAAGGTAGGACCAGGGGTTTTGTAGACTGATGCTGATGGGGGTATGATGGCGCACAACACTAGGTGTGAAAATGTCTCAAACTATAGGATTTATAGAGGGAAGGAGAGAGGAAAAGGAGGATAAGGAGGAAGGGGGTGGCATCTGGGCAGCAGAGTAAAATGAAGAGGGGGTGGAATTATAAGAGGGCGAACTGTATGGAAGCCTGAAGCTTTGTTAGGATATCCCTTTCTAGGATAGGTGTGGGGCATTGTGGAATAACTAAAAAGGAGTGAGTGAAGGGTACATTGAATAAAAATCAGAGTAGCGACTTAGTCATTTTAGGAGTAAAAGATATTTTATCTACTTTGACAATAGAGAGAAAGGAGTTAAGGAGGGGTCCTGTGTATTACAGCAAGACTGAGTACAAAGCCCCCATGTTTAATAAGAAAGTGACAGGCTTACCAGATACTGACAGCATTACCCTAGGTTCTGTGAGGGCACCGATGGTGAGGGTGGTGGGGGTGGCAGACCCTGGGTCTCGTCAGTCTTCAGTAGCCAAGTCTAAGAATTCAGCCAATCCCGGCTGTGGATGAGAAAACTTGTGAATTTTAGAAGTGACCAAACAGGAGGGAGAGTCTCAGTAGTCACAATCTGACTTCCAGGATCCGTTCTCTACAAATAGAACATGGGTTTGGGGTGGCTTAGGATTTAGGCATGTTTTTCCCAGTGTCTCAGCTGGTCACACTTGCAGCATTGTCCTGGAGGTGGACGGGGGTTTGTTGGGGGTTGGAAAGTGTTTTGGAGCCATTGGAACCCTGTTGAAGGGTTGCTGCCAGTATTTGGTGTCTGGTCTGATTTCCTTTTCCTTTCTGAACCTTTTGCTCCTCATCTCTCTTGTTAAAAACCCTAAAGACTATTTTGATAAGATCCTGTTGTGAAGTCTGGGGTGGATTGGGAGACTAAGTGAACGTGTAAGTAAATTCTACTTTTGTCAGAGTCTGGAGTGAAGGTGGTATATTTAAGCATGGCCTCTAAAAGGTGTGAGAAGAAAAGGGCAAGGTTTCCATCAGGACCCTGAGCAACTTCTTTGATTTTTTTCATAATGAACTAGTTTTAGAGCTGCCTTATTCATTCTAGCTAATAGGGGGTTATTATATGACCGCTTTTTTGTCTATCTGGGGAGTTAATTTGATGATTCCAGCATGAGGCACTGCCATGGCACCTATAGGATTAGGGGCTGGGTCCTGCTGGTGGAGGGGGTTAGGATGGTATTGAGCTGCTGCCCAGATGTGTTCTTTCATCCATGGGGGAAGGGAGGAGGAAAGAATAACATATAGGTCATGCTAGATAAGGTCACAGGACTGGGTGACATGGAGGAATTTTTGACAATGAATAGCAGGGTTAGAGGTAAAGGAGCCTAGGCATTTTTCAAATTGAGAGAGGTTGCCCAGGGAGAAAGTAACATGAACCTATACGATGCTCTCCACCCTGGTCACCTCTCTGAGAGGAAGGATGGGAGCAGAACTTTGGGGATGACTAGGGACAGAGGATGTTGGGTATGAGAGTGAGTGTGAGGGGCAGTGGGAAAAGGAAGGAGGAGGTTGTGAATAAGGTGGATTTGAAAAGGTTTGTAGGTTTGACAGAGGGAGGTCTTGGATTGGAGATAGAGGAAAGCTTGAGCATAGGGGACATCAGACCATTTTCCATTGTGTTGGAGTGAATTGTTGAGGTTGTGGAGAATTTGGACATTAAATTGTTAAGGATATGGAGAATTTAGAAGTTAAAGCTTCTGTTTTGAGGCCATTGACTGTTATTGCTCAACTGATATTGGGGTCAAGTCATATTACAGAAAAAAATGAGATGCTTTGGCCTTCGAGTAAGACCTAAATTTTTGAGATATTTGAGAGACGCTTTGGTCTTAGAGTAAGACCTAAATCTTTGAGGTTGCAAAGGAGACATCCAGGAGGAGTGTCTCAGGGAGGTTGAGAGGAGGCTTGACCCATACTGGAGAAATTTGGAGGGGTGAGCAATTCTATCCCCAGGAGCTGCTGGAACCCTGAGAGTGAGAAACAGTGGAACGACAGGGCCTTCCCATGGGCTTCAACTGTTTCTATGAGGAGTATGGAAGTTTGCTTTAAGGGTGTCCCCTTGAAAAACAATGACCATGACTACCTGGGTACAACCCAGTGGTAGCCGGGAGAGACCTCTCATCCAGCACTGGGGTTTTCGGTGGGATTTCTGTCCTGGACAGAAACAAGCAAAAGAGAGGAATCCGGAGTTGAGGGTAGGAAAACTCACTCACTCACTGATTAGTGATCACTCTGTGTTGTGTGAAGTGTCCAGGAATGGAGAAGGTCCTGCTGGAGCTATTGAGTTGGGGAGACGAGAAAGAAGAAAAGACAGAAAGGGAGAGAGGGGTGGAGGAGAACGAACGGATGAAGGAGAATGGGGCTAGGCACGGGGACAACTTAAGGTGGCACCTTAAACCCCGTTCCTGAGTTTTGACACCAAATGTTAGGTCAAGAAAACCAGCAGTTAAGAAAGGAGAGATGGGGGATGGACAGCTCAACAGCAACACAGGTTAATTCCAAGGAGGAAAACCTGCAGAGTGGGACTCCAGAGGAGACTGAAGCCTGTCCGCTTACAGACTAAGGGCAATTTATAGGGGTTTGGGGAATGGGTGTTGGTTAATTAGTTGCTAAGGGTAGTGAGTAGCTTAGGAAGAAGTCTTGTGGTTAGCTAGCTGCTGCTTAACAGAATGCACTCTGCGGTCGGTGCTCAGCTGGTAAGTTTCCATCCTGGTTTGTGTTAGCAAACTGGCAGGTGCTATCTACGATGGCATTCCTAAGTCTAACAGGTAGCTGTTGCTAAGCACCAATGATTTGCTAAAAGAGATAATGTTAGACTTGGGGAGGTTAATTACTAATTCGGGCAAAATGTGAAAACCAGAGAATATCCTTGATATGATTTACCTATAGCTAGAAGGCAAACAGAGCCAAGAACCAGGCTCAGGATTTAATTTTAAAGTAATAAAGCTTCACTTAAAATTTTTCAGCTTGTCCAGGTCTCATGTGCCAGTGTGATTGCCCAAAAGGGGAATTAGTGAGCTCCAGTGACTTGGAATTGGAATACCTGTGTATATATAGTCTATACACTTGAACTCTTAGATTCCCTTAAACCTGCTGAATCTGATGATGTGGCCTACCTCTTACCATGACACAGTCCCCCCACTTATAGATCATGCAGAAGCCTCGAAAGAGGCAGGTGCCTTTTAAGATAATTCTTGCCCCACCTCAAGATCTACCCTTAATGCCTTGGAGTCTGAGAATGCTGATTACATGGTACAGAACATAAGGTATAAGGAGGTAGAGTTCATAAGTATGAAACACTCTCCCACAATACAGGATTTTCCACTGTGAATACACATTAGTTTATTTATATTTAATTGACTGTCTAGTCATTACAAAAACCAGATGGATCATGATGAATGATGGGGCATTAGAATGAATTCAACCAACTGCAGCTGCTGTGTTAGATGTTATATCATTGAGAGAGTAGATCAACACAGCTTTCACCACATGGTATGTGGCCATTGATTTGGCATATGTATTTTGGCTCTCCATATCAGAATAGAGGATCAGGAGCAGTTTGCATTCATTCTATGTGGACACCAGTATACATTAATAGTCTTGCCTAAGGCTATGTTAACTCTACTATCCTCTGTCATTACCTAATCCCAAAGGCCCTTAACTATTTGGATATTCTACAGACTATTAAATTGGTCCCACATATCAATGACATCATGTTGAAAAGACTGAATAAGAAAGAGTTGGTAAGCCCAATGGGGGCCTTTGTTATCTAAATTCATTAGGAAAGTAGAATATATCCCATAAAGATTTAGGGGCCCTACAATTCAGTGGTAACCAGAGCTCTTTATGTTTGAAGCATGCTGGAATATCTCTTCCACTGTAAAGAATGAATTAGTGTATCTTGTATTTCTACCACTCAGAAAGACCCATAATGCTTGAAGATTTCTTTTGGCTCTGGGGTAGTGTATCTTGCACATGAAGGTCCTGCTCTGACCACTTTCACACATGGAGGAACGCTAGTTGGGAGTAAGGCTGACAGCAGAAAATAGCTTGGTCCAAGCTAAGCTGCAAACAGTCCTACTGTACAGACCAAATGTCTCTGCAGACCGTAAAGTTCCAAAGATTTCTGTTATGGAAAAATACAGTATATAGAATTCTAGAACAGGGCAATGCTGTCTTCAGCAGAAAACCAAACATTCTTCAATAACCAGCTGCTAGAGTTCTATGAGGCTCTTACAACATTGTCTGATTATGGTCATCAATGACATGCATCCAAAGTGTCCTATAATGAGTTTCACACTATTCATTCAGTCATCACAGCAGGCTGACCTCTCAGCAATCCACCATACCATAGAGGTGACTTATGCAGATTGGGTCCACGCAGAGACAGAGGATACATGTCAGCTGCATGTACAGGTAGCCCAGACACTCTGTCATCCACAACTCTTGTAATGGGGCTACTCTCTCAACTCACGCTTATGACACAAGGAAAAAATATAATGTTGGATCATGAAAAGGTTGGCTTGGTAGGCCAGTGAAAGCCAGAAATGGACTGCAGTTGCACCATAGCCCCACTCAGAAATGACTCTGAAAGAACAATAAGGAGAGCTCTAGGCAGATAACTTAGTCACCCACTAAGTTATTTAAATAGAGATAGAAATTTATGGAGACCGAATATATGCAAGCTCTAATGAAGAGTGGCCTGACTGGCTGATCGGAGCCTAATGAAGAAATTTGGAAGATCAAGTTCAGGAGGTCTGGAAAAGAGATACGTGAATGTTTGATAGGTGTGGGCACCTAACGTGAAGATTTCCAAACAGCATGTATTGACCCACTGTAGTAAATCCCTTAGACACTAGACTACTTGAGAAGACAGATTCAAACAGTTGATAAGTGTCATCTCTTTTTTAAATTTATGCTTTTTTTGTTTTTTGGTTTTTTTAGTGATGGGCCTCACTATGTTGCCCAGGCTGCTCTTGAACTCTGTAACTCAAGCAATCCTCCCATCTTGGCCTCCCAAACTATTGGGATTACAATATATAATCAATTATAATCTAGATTACAATTATAATTGTAATGTAGATTACAATTATAATCTACTGTGCCTGGCCGATAAGTGCCATCTCTTATCAGCCACCCTGTGTGATACAATTGACACATAAGCAAAAGAGCCATGGTGGCAGGGGATAAAGTGTATGCATGAGCTCCCATCTACCATGAATGATCTAACTAATTCCACTGTCACAAACTGTCATCTGTAGTGACTGATGTTGAGCTCTTCACAAGACATCATTGTTAGAGGAGAACTAGTTACTTGGTAGCAAATTTATATATAAATGATCTCTTCCACCCAGGAAGAGAAAAGGATTCATTTTGACCAGAGTCAATACATATCCCAGGTATGGATTTGCTTTTCCTACCCAGAGAGCACTATTCATTCAGTTACCATTCAGACTGACCCAAATCTCTAAGGAGTTCTACAGTGTTTGGTCCACTAAGAGGCACACTTACAGCTAAAAAGGTGCAAATATAAGCATATGTCCATGGAAGTCCATGAGTCTTACCTCACACTGCACCACCCAGAAGCCACAGATGCAATTGAATGGTGGGATAGCCTCTTAAATATATATAGCTGAGGGTCCAGCTTGAACAAAATACCTAGAAGGATAGAGTGCCATCCTCCAGTACATGGTATTCACGATAAGTCACCCCAAATAATATAGTGCTGTGTTCCCAGTAGACAGAAATCATGTGTCTGGGAACCCAGCAGTACAAGTTGGAGTTGTTCTCTTGCTATTACACCCAGTGACCCATAAAGGAAATGTGTGCTTTCTGTCCCTGTGCTTTTGGTTCTGTGGGTCTAAAGATCCTGATTTCCTGAGAAGAAATTCTTATACCAGAAGACACAATAACAGTCTCACAGAACTTTCTGTATAGCTGTTGGAGAGTTACCTAAGACTCTTCCTGACAAGAGACCATCAGACAAAAAAAGGAGTCAACAAACTAGCAGCAATTATGTATATTAATTATCAGGAGGAGGCAAAGCTGCTCCTGTTTGGAGGGGGCAGAATATGTTTAGCACTGAGATATCAAACCGGGGCATCTCTTGGTGTTCTCATGCCCACTTTTAAATAGGCAAGTAAAGCAGCCATAGCCTGAGATGGACATGGAATCAGGGCTCAAATTCCTCAGGAATGAAGATCTAGGTCACCCCACTAAGCAAACTGCAAGAATCAGGAGTAATTCTAGCTGAGAGCAAGATGAATCTTACATGAGTGGTGAAAGAGGAATTAATGAGATCAGCATACAACTTTCTATATGAATTTTCCCAAGAAACAATATCAAGA
The DNA here is from genome assembly GCA_963574415.1 of Tarsius wallacei. Lineage (NCBI taxonomy): Eukaryota > Metazoa > Chordata > Mammalia > Primates > Tarsiidae > Tarsius > Tarsius wallacei. Next base: position 23,519 of record CAUYQG010244590.1, read on the forward strand.
AAAATCTGGAGAAGCTCTCTCCAGATAGGGCAAACACTATAAACAAGTGAATTGGTTCAATGCACAGAGTGAATTGCACTGATACTGTGGCAATAGGAATATCAGCTGTTGGAACTAACAGCTGCATCCCTCATGGCAAGTGCCCTCTACTATAATTTGGATGTTTGATCTGCCAAATCTTGTTAAACTTTGATTTCCAACACTGGAATTGAGGCCTAATGGGAGGTGTTTGGGTCACAGGGGCAGATTCCTCATTAATAGGTTAGTGCTCTTCCTGGAGGAGGGGAGGGCTAAGTTCTCACTATTAGTTCCCACAAGAGATTAGTTGTCAAAAAATAGCCTGGTACCTCCCTTCTTCTTGCTTCCTCTCTTGCCATGTGATCTCTGCACATGAAGGCTCCTGTTCATCCTCCACCATCAGTGGAAGCAGCTTGAGATTCTCAACAGATACAGATGCCCAGTCTTGACTTTTACCAGCCATTAGAATTATAAGCCAAATAATCCTTTTTTTTTTTTTTTTTTTTGGAAATAGACTACCCAGCCTCAGGTATTCCTTTAGAGAAACACTAAAGACACTAAGTCACTCTCTTACCCAGGAAACTACCTGTCCCAGGCTATTCACCCTTCCAAGTTCAAGGGCAGTGGCTAGAAATATCTGTCATGGGGATACAAAAGCCTAGCACCCTTGTTTCAGTGTGCGATAACTTCAACAGCCCATTGAATGTTTCTGTGGGCTCAGCTGAAACCTCAGTTATAACCAAGTTGTAGGTCAGATTCTCCCTCTGCCACATCCTGTATTCTTCACTTCTCTATTGGCTTATCTCCAAAAAGCCCTTCCTGGAAGCCCTGTATAGGCAACTGTCTGTTTCCAGGGGACC
>CAUYQG010244592.1:0-17075 GCA_963574415.1 Tarsius wallacei
GGCGATCCTTCCACCTCAGCCTTCCAAGTAGCTGGAACTACAGGCGCGTGCTACCACGCCCGGCTAATTTTTTGATTTATTGTAGAGATGAGGTCTCGCCAAGTTGCCCAGGCGGGTCTCGAACCCGCGGGCTCAGGCAATCCATTCACCTTGGCCTCCCAAAGCGCGGGATTACAGGCTGAGCCACCGAGCCTGGCAATCATTGATATTTTTTATTAGTGACTGAAGGGAGAACCATAGCTTTGATTAAAGAATTTTCATTTGATTATAAAAGTTGAGAAAACTGATAAATGCTCTTAATGGCCAGACTGTGGGGCAGAAATGAACCACACAGTGCCAATGCGTCTTTGAGAATGCAACTTTGGCTCTATTCAAATGCCTAAGTGTCCAAAAGAACAAGGATCATACTCAGTAAAATAAGGCAGAGATAACTTGGGGCAAAAGGGCATAAAAGCAGATTTTAATCAATGCCTGTTTCAACTACAAAAGACCATCTATAAAGCCTCTGTAAAAACTTCCAAATTTGAGCTGTTTAGCTTCCTAGTAACTTGCTAGGGTGAGATAAACCACAAAATGTACCCCAGATAATGAACCAGTTGGTCAGTTAGATAACAGTATTTGGAATTTAATATGAAAATTTTGCAGAATTTCTGTCAAAACAACTTTAGATCTTTAACATAATTAACACTGAGCTCTTGGTTCTCAATTATAATTAGAGTCTAGTTAAATATTTCTTAAACTTATTCCTACATCTTTGCCAGAAAACATACTTATCTTCCTATTTACTTAAGCAAGAAGATGTATACTCTTTTTATCTAAATGCCAAATCAGATAATTTAGGTAAAAATATAGATCATTTAAGTATGAAGAGGGACCCAAAAAAACCCAGAAATTATCTTTTTGGAGGGCAGGCCCCTTGTAGTACACTCAGAATTTGTTCCTCTGGATCAAATGGCTAACAAAGTTTTTATCTGGAAGTTTTGAAAGGTTGCATCACAATTTGTGGAAGAAACATCTCAAGTTGTGGCAAACAGGTGACTGGTTCTTTCACCATAACAGCACACCTGCCCACACTATGCTGAGTGTTCATTAGTTTTTAACCAAAAACAGCATGACTCCTGTGCCCCACCCTCCCTATTCACCCAATCTTGGCCAAGAGACTTTTTTTGTTTGTTTCCCTGCATGAAAAAAGTCCTCAAAGGGAAACTTTTTGCTATTTTGGAAGTGGTGAAACAAAAAACAGCAGAAGCACTAAAAGGTATCAAAATTGACAAAAGCATCTCAATAGGTATATTTCATCAAACAGCGAGTACTTCGAAGATGACTGAAGTTTAAACATGTAAGAATAAAAAAACTATTTTTTATGAATAAATTCCGGGTTTTTGGAGGGTCCCTTCATATAAACATAGAAAGTAATCATACCACTTGAAGCTAGTCATAATATAGTAACAAATTTCAGCACGCTCCATTTCCTTTTAAAATATCAATTGTTATGATTTATCATTTAGCTTCACCCATCACATCTTACTGTAAGGCTTATCATTTAGCTTCACCCATAACATCTTACTATAAGTATACTGCAAAAAAGGCTTGCAAAGAAATCCTTTAAGCAACTCCACTTTACTCTGAAGCAAAACCTGACAATCATACAAAAACAATAGGCATTATCCTCATTCCACAAACTTTAACCTTGATCAAGACCTCAATGGCACATTAGTCTTATATACATCTGCCAGTTTCTCAAGACAACCTTCTTGATTATAAATTTTTTATTTTCTTCCATTACTTAAAATACAGGATATAATTAAGATTCTGTTCATAATATTGGCTGTAATGTTTTCTGTTGAACAATAATGTACAATAAGCACAAATTGGGTTGGTGTCAAAGGAAATTAAAATATTGCATTAACAAGCAACAACAATGGGAAACAAGAGTTTCCCAAAAAAAGGTAATGATAACGTCTGTGACACAATTCTACATGTCAGTGCATTCATGTCTCAAAAAACAACTTCGGAATCTATACAGTATTTATAATAGCTCACAACATAAACTAATTAACCACTCCAATGTTTCTCAGTGGAGGTAGTACTATCTTGAGAGTTGCTTGGGAAATTTTTGTTTGTTCAATGTTTGTGGAATACTATGGACACTTAATGAGCAGGAACCAGAGACACCAAACATCCTGCCTAGGACAGTTTACTACAATGAAGAATTATTTTGAATCCAATGCTACTTTAAAATGGCCTACCAGATATTCTATGAAGCTGAAAAACTTGCTTATAATTATCAGAGGCTAGAACTAAACCTTCTTTTACATTTAAAAACAAAAAGCTTGTTTTTACATAATCCTCAAAGCACTTAATTTTCCAGGAAAATCAAGAAAAAACTGTATTTTAAGAACTTTACCTAGCCAGTATTTCACAAAGTCCTATCACTGAAGACAATACCATTTATAGTATTTGAGTTACCAATAATATAGATCTTCTGATCTCCATTTGTACTTCCCTTCTCAAAGTCACTCTATGAATAAGCATGAGTACATGACTGATGTCTTCTACCCTAGTCATGCCTGAGCATTTACATACTAAAATATATATTATTTTAATATAAATTGTTTTAATTTTCTTTCTCCTTATACTCCAATTATGGCATTACATTAATATTTTTAAAACATGTAACTAGGTAGACTATATTACCTGGGTAATTTCATTTCAAGATAATAGAGTGGACAATAAAAATATCTGTCAAAAAAAAAAAAAAGTGGAGTTGGGTCCGAGAAGAGCTGAAAACCCCAGACCCAGAACATAGCTATACATGCCACACACATAACACAAAAACAGATTTTAAAATACAGAGCCTGAGACTCATCCAGATATTCTGTCAGTACCCATGAGAAAGAATCAAGTGTTCAAATTGTTTTTAATCACTGCAGGATTGCTATGGTTTGAATGTGTTCCCCAAAGTTCATGTGCTGGAAACCCCAATGAAACAGTGTTGAGAGGTGGGATCTTTAAGACGTAATTAGTCCTTTTTCGATGGGCAGCATGTTTGGTTCCATGAGGATTGGATTTTTTAAATGTGGTACATATATACAATGGAATATTATGCAGCCATAAGGAAGGACAAAATTATGAACTTTGCAGCAACTTGGTTGGACTTAGAGTCTATAATATCGAGTGATCTATCACAGAAACAAAGAACTGAGTACCACATGTTCTCACTCATAAGCAGAACTTTAACAATTATCATAAATATTATAAGAAAGGGATTGGCAGTAGTGGAAAACTGCTAGGGAAGACAGGCGAGATTGGCAGTAGTGAGAAACTGCCAGGGGAGGAGGGGGCACACTTCATCAACAAGGGTACCTGCATAATGAACATTTGTATACCTAACCCTGAATTGTACCCCAAATCTTTAAAATAAAAAATAATAATAAAGAGGTAATTAGATCATGAGAGCTCAGCCTTCATGTATGGATTAATGTTATTATTCTGGGAGACAGTTTGTTATCAGGAGAGTGGGTTTCTTACAAAACCAAGTTTTGGCCCTCTCTCTTGTTCCTACTTGGTAGCACTTATCTTGCCATGTTATTCTCCTGCCATGTAATGATGCAGCAAGAAGGCCCTCACTGGGTATTAGCCCTCAATCTTGGACTCTCAGCCTCCAGAACCAAATAAACTTCTATTGTTTATAAATTACCCATTCTATGGTATTCTGCAATAGCACAAAACAGACCAAGATAAGGGCACTCCATGTGTAGCTAAGGTTGAAAAATCACCAGTTAAAGAAATTACAGAGGAGGTCTTTATATATATTAGAGAGATAAAGCAATAAAATACTATTAAAAAACTATCATGTAACTACTGCTTTATGGAAACAAACATAGTATTATTAAGATGGGAAAAGAGTTTCTAAACAGGATCTAAAATCTAAAAAACCATAAGGAAAAGACATATGCTAAATTACATAAAAATAAATAACCTTTGCACATTAAGGAAAAGAAAACCCAACACCACAAACAAGGTTTAAAGGTAAAGGATAAACCACAAACAAATCTAAAACATGTATAAACACAGCATTACATGTCTCCAATATGCAAACAGGTCTTACAAAAAACTTAGAAAAGGATTAATATTTCAAGATAAAAAGAAAAAATAAAGGTAAAGGACATGAATAGGAAATTCATGACCAACAAAGAAAAACCAATAAATGATTACAAACCACACTTGTGCTCAAAGAAATGCTAACAGAAACAAGATAACCTAGGTGTCCCATTAGCTTAGCAAAGATGAATGAAACGAACAGTATTTAGAAGCATCTAGGGCAGAATTGTAAGTTGCTCCAATCCTTCTGATGGATATTTGGTAATGAATATTAAAAATATTAATGTCTATATTGTTGGTATGGTATTATTCATAAAGCTATTTATCCTAAAAAATTTAAATGGCATAAAGAAATAAGTTTTTAAATGTTCACAACAGATGATGTTTAAAATACTAAAAATTTAACAATAATTTTTCCTAAAAGAAAGTGCTATTTTTTTCTTTCTCTTTATACTTTTCCATTACTATTTGAATTTTCTACAGAGCATATATTTTATAAATTAAAATCAGATTTAATTATCTTTCTTTATTATCTCTAGTAACTATAAATCAGAAAAAAGCATATTATATAAAAGAGAAAAAGAAAGTATTTTTTAGTAGACATACTTAACTTTTTAATGTTTATAGTTTATAAATCAGGTTGTAACTTAAGGCATGGTTTAAATGCATTTTTGTTGTTGTTGTTGTTAGTCAAAGCCTCACTCTGTCATGCAGGCTGTAGTGCAGGAGACAATCACGGTTCACTGCAGCCTCAACCTCCTGGATTCAGGCAATACTTCTGCCTCAGCCTCCCAGGTAGCTGGGACTACAGGCCTGGCGAATTTTCTGTGGAGTGAAATCCTCGCTATGTTGCCCAGGCTGGTCCCAAACTTCTGGCCTCAAGCAATTATCCCACCTTGGCCTCCCAAAATACTGGGATTGCCAAGTGTGAGCCACCATGCCTGGCCAAAATGCATTTATATTTAAGTGTTTTAAAAAATGCTGCAATGAATTGTTTTGTAATACTGAGAAAATTTTTTGTAATTCAGAGACCGATTAGATAAATTGCTTTATCAGTTTAGCTTTATTAATATCTGATTTTCTTAAATAAATGTAGTATCAATTAGGAACACCTTGTATGTAACAAGTTTTCAATTTATTATGATTTATTCTAAAACCAATACCATTAAGAGATACAATTTACTTTATGTTATACTGATTATTTTAAATTAAGAGCATCCAAAAAAGAAGAAATAATAGCAAAATCTCTCACAATTCTTTCTTTGACCAATCAGAGGTGGTCTTGATTGCTTGATTATGAAAGGAGTGGATTGATGTGATATTATACTAGAAAGAGAAAATCAATTTATGTCTTCTTTCTCACACAAAATAACATCTGCAACTATCATTATAACATTTTCCTCTCCTCTTTAGACACGATTTTCTACAGCTCACTCAATAACCCATTTAAATGCTGTTAAACATTAAATTTTGGCTGGAGTAGATACTCACTTTAGGACAGCTCATTACTGTATGGGATGGAGTATGAGAAGGGTCATCATATATTAAGTCTGGTTTGGGCAAAACATAACTAATTCAAAACATAAGCTCCCTAGGTATTTGTTCAGTAAGAAGACTGGAGTCCAAGATTTCTAAGGCAGGCTTTTAATAATAAAATTCTATGATTCTTTGATATCCATTCCTAACAAATATCTGATTTATGTCAAAATGGGCTTGAAAACTATCCATGTTAGGCTTACATGGTATTGAAATTTTGAAATAGTATTTTCCTCAGATTTGGGATCATTAAGGATGAAAAAGTTGGCTTAAAATATGTAGAAAAGAAAATCATTATGAGCCAACTTATTCAACAATTTTATATAACTACCATTTACTGAACATATTCTGTGCGAAATTTCATCACAATAATTTTTTTACTACATATGCACTCACTCCACTCACAACCATCTAAAAAGGATTCCTATGAGCAAAACTTAGGATAGTTGAGTGCCTTGAAACTTGCAGAAAAGATACCTGAGAGTTTTCCATTCACTTCCAGACTGCTTAATAGCAAATAAATAATAACTCCTCCTTTATGCCTCAAATGTAGCCCAACATTGAATTACAGGCTGTCAGATGCACACATATCTGGAGAGCTAGAATCTAGGGGGGAAAAGAAACTGGAAGGCTAAGCAGGATGTCTAACAGCTAGAGTTGACTGACAGGTATTGATTAAAATCTTGCATAAAATCTCCATAGAGCACACTAGAGATTCAGTGATAGACATCAGACTTATCACTTTAAAAGCTTACTGAATACTATATAAAATGTAGAGCAAGAGCACCTTCCCACTAGCCTTAATCAAATTCGATGGATAAGGCCAAATACAATGGAGTGAGGCAGGAAGAGTGTTGGAGAATGAAGTTGACAGGAGAAGAGAAACAAGAATAAATTATTATTTCTCAGAAAATGGGAATTACAGTTGTCTGTTAAGTGAAGAAACATATAATATGAGGCAATAATGACATTTGCCCCAAAGTCAGTCAATCATCATGTAGTGCAGGGTTTAGCAAATAGACAGACCACAAGCCAACTCTGATACCTTTTTTGTAAAGTTATACTGTAATACAGCCATACTCATTAGTTACAATCATTCATTTCATGCTACATCAAAGTTGAATAGGTATGGCAAAAATCCTGTGTCCCACAAAGCTTAAAAGATTTACTATATGGCCCTTTACATTAAAAGTTTGCCAACCCTTGGTCTAGTGAAAAATCATATCAAGATGAAATAACTCAGCTGGGTATGGTGGCTCAAGCCTGTAATCCCAGCACTTTGGGAGGCCAAGGTGAGAAGACTGTCTGAGCCCACGGGTTTGAGACCAGCCTGGGCAATGTGGCAAGACCTCATCTCTACAATAAATCAAAAAATTAGCTGAGTGTGATAGTGCATGCCTGTAGTTCCAGCTACTTGGAAGGCTGAGGCAGAAAGATCACCTGAGCACAGCAGGTCGAAGCTGGGGTGGCCGTGGGGCGTGCCACTGCACTTCAGCCTGGGCGATGGGTGAGACTCCAATTCAACTCAAAAAAAAAAAAAAAAAAGATGAAATAACTTAATTGATTTAGTTAGGTAGAGGATAAAATAAGTCATTCACTTTTGTGGACTTGTAATCTTATTTGAAAAAATCTCTAGTCTTGGTTAATCAAAATATCAACTCTGGTTTCTAGTTGAACATGGCAGATAGGGCACAAGTATTTTGTCTCCCCAACACAAGTGATTACAAGATTTTAACTCTCAAAGTGAACTGGAAGGGCCATCAATGGAGAAGGGAATTAACCTCACCTGTAAGTGAAAAAGTGGTAAGAGGATAGGCTGCAAGAAACAGTGCTGAGACAGCCACCTAGAGGGGCGGTCCCGTGAGAGGCATTTCTGAGAAGGAAGCCAGTCTGCCAAGCAGAACTCCAGCAGGATCTAGAATCAAACACTACACTCTGGATACAGAAAGGGATTGAAAAGTAGAAGAAAAAGAATGAATCAAAAGCCTGTATATCAAAGTCCTGAAACACTTCCCTATATTGGCATAATTTTGAGTAAGCAATAAAGGGTTGAAATGGGGAAGCTAGTTGAATTGATAACATTATCTCTGGTCCAGATTATTGCTATAGCCTCCTATTTGGACCTCCTGCACCCACTTTTACTCTCCTAGAATGGTTTCTTCAAACAACAATATCATTTGAGTGGCTTAAAATTGTTACCACTATATTACAGAAAGAGAAATGCAAGCAATACACACTTAATGGCTTTTCAGTGAGCAACATATTCAAAACAATTTAAGATATACTCTATGCCGGGCATGGTAGCTCACACCTGATAATCCCAGCACTTTGGGAGGCGAAGGTAAGAAATTTCAGTTGATTCCAAAGTTGGAACACTGAACATTTATGCAGAGGGATCTTTTGGTGGATATACATTTCCATAACTCTTGATAAATACCTGGGCGTAGAACTGCTATGTCACTTTACATTAGCAATTATAACACCTCACATTCCTACCACCAGTATATGAGAGTTCTAGTTGCTCCACAGTCTTGCAAGAATTTGGCAAGGTTAGTCTTTTTAATTTTAGTCTTTCTAGTGGGTGTGTAGTAGTATGTCACTGTAGCTTTAATCTTCATTTATCTGATGTCCAATGATGTTGAGATCTTTTAATGTATACCTTCTTAAAGTGTTTATTCAAATATTAATCAAATATTTTAGACATTTACTAAGGTTATCTTACTATTAAAGAATAAGTGTTCCTGGTAAATTCTGGATACAACTCTTTGGTTGGACGGAGAGGGAAAGGGGGAACAGAAGGGAGGGAAGGAGGAAAGGGCGGAAGGATGGTGGGAGACGGAGGGACAGAGGGATAGAGGAAAGGACGGACAAAGGGAGGGAGAGATCTCAAATATTTTCTCCCAGTCTGTAAATTGTCCTTCCATTTTCTTAACGATGTCAAAGAGTGGAAGGGCTTAATTTTGATGAAGTCTAATTTATCGATTGTTTTTCAATGCTTAGTGCTTTCTCTGTCCTACCTATGAAACTTTATGTACCCCCATATCCAAAGACTTTCTCCTGTTTTCTTCTAAAAGTTTTATAGTTTCTGCCTTTAAGGTTAAGCTTATTAAACTTAAACCTCATTAAATATATTGAGGTTTTCTTTGTACTTGTATTATTTCTTTTCCATGTGCATATCCAGCACAACTTGTTGAAAATATTTTATCCTTTTACCATTGAATCACCTTGACACCTTTGTTGAAAATCAACTGACCATATATGTGTTAGACTATGTTGTTTCTGTTTTTTTATTTCTGTATATAGCAATATCCCTTATCTGAAATGCTTGGGACAAGAAGTGTTTTTAAAGATTTTGAATTTTTTCAGATTTTGGAATGTTTGCATTATACTTACCAGTTGAGTATCACATATCCAAAAATCTGATATCTGGAGTATTTCAGTGAGCATTTCCTTTGAATGTCATGTTGACACTCAAAAGTTTTCATATTTTGTAGCATTTTGAACTTTGGGGTTTTAGACTTCGGATGCTCAGCCTGTATTAAGATGCTTTGCTATTTTTAAAATGTTTCTTGCTAGAGAGAAGACTTCTCTTCCCAGGACTAACCAATTCTTGGAGATAGCAAATGACTCAACCTGGAGCATACCTTTGATATGTGATCTAAACAAGTCAGAGTTATGCCTCCTGTGTTTGGCTCTAATACCATTGGAGGCAACATTATTCTACCTTAATCATTCCACAGCCAAGTACCTGGAGACTGAAGACCACACTTAAAGCCCAAGGTGCTCTGGAATTATTCAAACAACTCAATCCTAAACTGTGCAGTACTTGTGAAAGTCACAGTCCAGAGGCAAAGGCTCTCCAAAAATCGGAGACCTAATAGGACTATAGAACACTTTCTCTCCCCTTACACCTTACCATCTCACTACTAAAAGCCTATTTACAGCAGTTCCTTTTACCCACTATGTCACGTCTGCCTATCAAGAAAAAAATTATAAGACATATTAAAGGACAAAAAAATTGTATTATCAATTTCTCTTGGATGCTTAGTGCTTTTTATGTCCTACCTATGAAACTCTACATACCCCATAGCCAAAGATTGTCTCCTGTATATTCTTGTTTGTATCTTGTGATGACGCAGCAAGAAGACCATTGCCAAATGTTAGCATCTTGTTACTGGACTTCTCAGTCTCCAGAACTGTGAGCCAATAAATTTCTATTCTTTATTAGCTTTCCAGTTTAAAGAGACAGAGCAAGCATTAGTACCAAAGTCAGACATGGCAAGAATGTTGGAATTATCAGACCAGGAATTTAAAACCACTATAATTAATATGCTAAGGGTTATAATGGATAAAGGAGACAGTATGCAAGAAAGGTAGGAAATTCTAAGAACCAAAGGAAATACTAAGGCCAAGTACGGTGGCTCACGTCTGTAATCCCAGCACTTTGGTAGGCAGACTGCTTGAGCTCAGGACTTTGAGACTAGCCTAGGCAACACAGCAAAACCTTGACTCTACAAAAAAATCAAAAAGTAAAAATTAGGCTGGGAGCAGTGGCTCAAGCCTGTAATCCCAGCACTTTGGGAGGCCGAGGAGAGAGGATTGCCTGAGCTCAGGGGTTCGAGGTCAGCCTGAACAACTTGTTGAGATCTCATCTCTACAATAAATAAGCCAGGCATGGTAGCACATGCCTGTAGTTCCAGCTACTTGCAAGGCTGAGGCAGAAGGATCACCTGAGTCCAGCAAGTCAAAGCTGCGGTGGCTGTGAGTCTGCCACTACGCTCCAGTCTGGGCCACAGAGTGAGACTCCGAATGAATGAATGAATGAAAATTAGCTAGGCATGATGGCACACACCTGTAGTTCCAGTTACTCAAGATGCTGAGGTGGCAGGTCACCTGAGACCAGGAGGTCCAGCCTAGGCAACAGAGTGAGACTCCTGACTCAAAAAAAAAAGAAGGAAAAAGAAATGCTAGATCAAAATACTACAATAAAAATGAATAATGTCTTTGATGGCATATTGGCAGACTGGACAAGGCTAAGGGAAGAATCTCTAAGCTGAGAATATCTCAATAATAACCACCAACATTCAGAAGCAAAGAGAAAATTTACTTTAAAAAAAAACCAGAATATTCAAGAACCGTGGGATGACTACAAAAGTTATGACATATGTAACAGAAATTCCAGAATAGAAACAGAATTCCAGAAAGAAAAGAGAATGAAGCAAAAGAAATATTTGAAGCAATAATGACTGAAAACTTCGCCAAATTAATGTCAGGGACCAAACCACAAGCCCCAGAAACTCAGAGAACACTAAGCAGGATAAAGTAAAAAAACAAAATAACTACACCTAGGCATAACATTATCAAACTGCAGAAAACCAAAGGTTAAAAAAAATCCTGGAGGGCAGGCATCTTAGCCTCAAAATGCTGCCCAAAAAACTCCAGTTTTTAGGCCGGGTGTGGTGGCTCACGCCTATAATCCTAGCATTTTGGAAAACTGAGGTTAGAGTATTGCTTGAGCCTGCAGATTTGAGACGACCCTGGGTAACTTGGCCAGACCTTATCTCCACAATAAATCAAAAAATTTGCTGGGCGTGGTGGTGTGCCTGCAGTTCCAGCTACTTGGAAGGCTGAGGCAGAAAGATCGCCTGTGCCTAGCAGGGTAGAGGCTGCAGTGGCCATGAGCATGCCACTGCACTCCAGCCTGGATGACAGAGTGAGAATGATTTTAAATAATCAAGAAACCAAAATTATGCACTTTGCAGGAACCTGGATGGATTCAGAATCTTTATAACATAAGTGATTGAGCCAGGTGCAGTGCCTTACACCTCTGATCTCAACACTTTGGGAGGTGGAAATGAGAGGACTGCCTGAGCCCAGGGGCTTGAGACCTGCCTGGGCAACTTGACAAGACATTGTCTCTACAATAAATTTTTTTAAATAAATAAAATCCTGAAAGAAGTCAGATTTTTAGGGTTGAAGATATTTATAATATGTAGGTCTATTTAAGGTGTTCATAGATACTGAAACAGTTCCAGTAACATGTCATTTTCTAAAAAGCTCCAAATACTTGAAAGGTATATGCTTAAATTTTTGTCCCCTACAAACTCGTGCTGAAATTTAATTGCCATTATATCAGTATAAAGAAGTGAAACCCTTAAGAGTGCTCTCATGGGTTGGATTAATGCCATTATAAATGGGAGAGTGTGATCCCTTCCCACTTTCTCTTTGACCTTCTATCATGTGACGACTTCTACCATGTGATGACACAGCAAGAAGGACCTTGCCAGATATCGGCATCTTGATATTGGATTTCACAGTCTCCAGAACTGTGAGCCAATAAAGTTCTGTTCTTTATAAGTTATCCTGTCTCAGTTATTCTGTTATAGCAGCACAAAACAGACTAAGACAACCACCTTACCTATAGAGGAGCAAAGATAAGAATTATATTCAACTTCTCTGAAAGCATGTATATAAGAGAGTGAAGTAAAATAAAATGCTGAGAGAAAAAAACAAATCCATCAGTCTAGAATTCTGTACACTGTGAAATTATCCTTCAGAAGTGAAGGAGAAATAGACTTTCTCAGACCAAAGAAAGTTAATTTATTGCCTGTGCCCTACCTGCAAGAAATTCTGTAGAGAAAAGGAAAATTATAAAAGTTAGAAAACTGAATCTCCATAAAGAAAGGAAGAGTATCAGAGATTAAATAAGTGAAGGTAAAATAAAAATTTTTATTTTCCTTATTCTTAATTGATCTAACAGAGAACAATTTATTCAAAATAATAATAGCATCAATGTATTTATGAATGCTTATAGAGACACATACATGCTTATGTATAAGTGAAATGAATGACAGCAATGACATGAGACAGGGATGAGGAATTAGAATTACTGTGTTACTATAAGGTAGTCACACTACCTGTGAAGCAATGAAGTGTTATTTGAAAATGTATTTGGGTTAGTTGTAAATATATATATTGCAAACCCCAGAACAATCACTAAAAAAGGTAAAAGAGAATACATCTGATATGCTACTAAAGAGAAAAAACAATCATATAAAATGCTCAATTAAAACCACAAAAGGCATAAAAAATAGTGAAAGGCATAAAAAGGAACAAAGAACAAGGGCAACAAATAGAAAACAATAACAAATATGGTAAATATTAACCCAACTATGTCAATAATCACTCTGAATGTCAATGGTCAAAATGCACCAATTAACAGAGATAGTGTGACTCAGGAAACAAAACCCAACCATTTATCATCTACAAGAGATATAAATATAAGGCTACATACAGATTAAACAAAAATATTCAGGAAAAGATATACAAAAGAAAGCAGAAACAGATGTATTAATTCCAGATCTCAGGTTAAATGTCACCTTTATAGGAAACCCTTCTGTAACCACTCACCCAAAGGTGAGTTCATGCTCACCTCATTCATATTCAATCATATAATCATGGACATTTACTATTGTCTGTTTCTCTATAACAGAAGCTTTATCAAAGCTAGGTTCTTGTTTACTTGTTCACAGCTAACTCCCCCCATCCCAGCTCTCAGAATATAGAGCATAATAAGCACTCTGGCTCATATGCAGAAAATAAACTAGAAGCTGGAAAGAGTCATAGTAAACAATGAGGCTAATCCAAAAAAGAGATCACAATAACATGGGCAAGAGCAGTGGTGGAGAAAATGGAGAGAAGGGAACCAATTCAGATATTTAGGTAGTAAAATCAGCAAGACATAATATTGACTGGATGTGGGGCCAAGAAAGGATGAGAATCAAAGATGATGCTCGGGCTACTCAGAATGCTGAGTGATCTGTGAAATTGCTCACCGAGGTTGAAAAACATGAATGGAAGCAGGTTTGGGGGAAGATAATACACTCAGATTTAGATATGCGGCACTGGAGACACCGGTGCAATAGCCATGTGAAGACCAGGAAAAAGGAGGTTGGAGATGGAGTCTCAAGAATGATTAATATACAGATGATACTTGAAGTCATGAGAGTAGATGAAATCACTCAGTAAATGAATGTAAAATGAAAAAAGAAAAGGTCAGAACATTGTGGAGGTCAAAAACTTAATTATGACCAAACCATTCTAAACTTTATATAGTATTCCCTTTGTACTTACAACTAAATACAACACTGACTTCCCTGCAGTATACTCAGTGTATATTTTATCAGTCTGAGGCCTATCAGAGAGCTATTTATGAAATAAACAAAGCTTGACTTCTTTCATTATCACACTTTTGAGTATGGCATTCTAGAAACCAACTTATTAAATCATTCTGTTAAGTGCTTATTAATGTGGGCTTAATTTTCTACCTATAAAAAATCAATCAAATCATTTAAACTAAGCATAAAATATAAACTCAAAAATATGATTCACATTCTTAAAGAGGTCTATAATTATCAATATAAAATAGAGCCTTTCTGCTAATACAGAACTTTTTACAAGTATATAAACTGCAATTTAATGCAGTACCTAGTTGGTTATTTTGTTCAGCAATTAATTCAATTAGAAATGTACACATTATGAATCAAATTAAATTCTGAAAAGGAAAAATAATACTTGGTGAATGTGCTTGAAACTGATTTACTTGCTCTCAATATTGCTGCCACTTTTTTATTTTGAAAATGCTTTTTTGGCAGGGCACATTGGCTCATACCTATAATCCCAGCACTTTGGTAGACAGAGGCAAGAGGATGGCTTGAGCCTGGGAATTCAAGACCAGCATAGGCAACATGATGAGACCTCATCTCTACAAAAAATCAAAAAATTAGCAAGGTGTGGTAGGACAATCCTCTAGTTCCAGCTATTCGAGAGGCTGAGAAGGGTAAATCACTTCACCCCAGAAATTTGAGGCTGTGGTGAATCGTGCTCATGCCACTGCACTTCAGTCTGGGCGAAGAGTGTGACCCTGACTCAAAAACAAGCAAACAAAACAAGAAAACACTGTTTTATAAGAAAATTTAGCCTGCTCCACATCTGTGATGTTCTGATTATGCCCATACAGAAATAAGATTGGTTTCTCTCTATTAAATTATGTGAAAGACACCTCATAATAAGGTATAGACAAAAATACAAAGCCACCGGTGACAAAATATTTTAGTCAGTATCAAAAACGGTACTAAACAGAGCAATAAATATATATGTAGATGTATACACCATCCATGAAGCACAGACTATCAGATTTGTGTGTATCCTTCACCCATAAAATAAACACATAGGAATTACCTCTAAACAACAGAAGTAGGAATAGGGGAAGGAGGCTGGAGAAAGACTCTTATTTTTTACTCTATGTGGTATTAATTTTAATAAAATACATCCTTGTATGGCTTATGTTTAAAAATGAAATGTGAATACCAATGTCACTGACACTGTCCTATGGACACAAGGGACATCTTATACCCTGCAATACCCCAATAGTTTCTCTCAGACAACTCATTGATGCTGGGGCCCCACACAACAAATGCTAAGTTAATGAACCAAAGTTATGTCCCCCTGAGTATACATATTATAGATTTTATGCTACAAATTCACATCCTCTATATCAATTTCTATTCCAAGTGTTTTTGACTCCTGTTCATTACAGTTCATAGTTCAGTGTGTCAGTTTAATGTTATGTAGCTTTGTAGGTGTCTATAATAATTACAATATTTAATGTGGTATCTTAGGGTAGAGATAAACAAAGCTGTTTAAATGCATATGTTCTGGCTAGTCTTTGACTCCCCCTCCACATACATCCAAACACATACTCTAGTTGGTTTTATACATATCTTTCATCTTACTAGCTGTTTTCCCATTACTTTCAACAGTATATCTGACAATGACATTATTATTTATGCTATAGTAAACTGCTAGTATACATAGTAAAAATACATGCACTACAATGAATCAAAATGACATACCCACCCGCCAAACTCCTTCCACTCATTCTAATCAGATAATGGATTTTTTTCTTGAGTGTACTACAAAAGGGGAAAAACAGCATTGGAGAAAAAATAGTCATAAAAACAGGGAAAAATAAAAGTAAATGGTTACTTAAGCCACTGAGATTAGAAAGGAAGTTCACCTAAAAGATTTATGTCAAATAATATGATAATTCGTCACTTCTCTATGTATTGTTTAATCTCAAGTTCCTGGAAAAATGTAGCTCAGTGTCACATGAATAAACATCACCATAAAACAGCAAAAACATCACCATAAAATAGTCTTTCTGGAATTTACACAGTAGAAAAGGCATGAATTTCATTTTTTTGCTTTTTGTTATTGTTGTTGCTAATGATCTTACATAAATCTGGGACCTTTTTAACTTAGCAAAATTTTTTATTTACAAAATGTGGTAAAAATAACTCAATTACTTTTAAAATTTCCTATTCTAATTAGAAAGGTGTTATTATTAAGCTTTTTAAACAAATTTTGTTTTGTGTTCCTTGGAGATAGAGTACCTCCTTATCAAAAGCAAAATAAAAAGCCAGGAAAGGAGGGAGTATAATAGATAACAAAAACTAGACCTAATCAGAATTTTAGAGCAAGAACAAAATTTAGGTTTAAAGGAGAAGTTAAAAGTCTGACTGTAAGGGTTCATTTCCCAAACTTTAGGGCTTATGAATTATAGGATATTTGGCAAGTTGCTTGCCTCTCAGTCTTCCGTTTTCCATATTAGTAAAACAAGCATAGTAAGAGTACCTAATCCTCACAAGATTCTTATAAAATTAAATGCAGTAAAATAGTGTGCGTAGTATACAGTAGATGTCTAGTAAATATTAGCTCTTATCATTTAGTATAGATTCAGAAACTGAGGTCCAAAGACTTTATGTTTTCCCTGAGATAATTTAATCAACAAATGGAAGAAACAGCATTAGAACTTGGGACCCTGACACATTTGTAATTTGACTTGTTTTCCATTAAGATCACTTTATTTGCAGTCTGAAGAAATGACTTCTAAGGAAAAACTGAGATAGCAGAAAATGCCTCAGATAAAGGTGGCCTAGATTTAAAAAAAGGAAAGATCTTTGGATGTATACACACAGAAACACACACACACAAAGCAAGAAACAAAAAGGATGAGGGGCAAGTGACAGGCAAAGAACCTTTAATTAGACTTTTTAATATTATTTAATTTATTAGAGCATAATTAATTTCTTATTAAATGATTAATCATAAGGTTAAAAGAAAAGGTCATGTTGACTGCTACTTATACAACCTTAAAAGAATTTCAAAGATGTTAACAAGAATACTCATAAATTAACTCAAACTCTTGGAAGACAATTTGGTGTTAAAAATTCAAAATGAGGAGGGGCCAAGATGGCGACCGGGCAGCGTGGTCTGTGAGACCTCCGCAGAAGAGGACACAGAAAGACTCCAGATCTCTCCCAGGGGGCCTGCTCCCCCACACGGAACTTGTCCACGGACACCGCAGAGGCATT
>CAUYQG010244596.1:0-17721 GCA_963574415.1 Tarsius wallacei
CTGTAGTTCCAGCTACTTGGAAGGCTGAGGCGGAAGGATCGCCGGAGCCCAGCAGGTCGAGGCTGCGGTGGCCGGGAGCGGCCACTGCACTCCAGTCTAGGTGACAGAGTGAGACTCCAACTCAAAAAAAAAAAAAAAAAATATATATATATATCCTTGGCTACTCTATCAGATTTCCATTCAGTGTGTCCGAGGTGTGGGTGGATAGTTAGCAACACTGCCCATCATGTTTGGCCATCACACATCTATAACCACCGAGCTGGTCATTCTACAGCATTCTTTTATTTATTTATTTTTGAGTGACAGAGTCTCACTCTCTTGCCCAGGCTGGAGTGCAGTGGCATAATCATGACTCACCTGCAGCCTCCAACTCGGGGGTTCAAGCAATTCTCCTCCCTCAGTCTTCGGGGTAGCTGAAACTACAGGCATATGCCACCATGCCCGGTTAATTATTTATATTTTTTATTTTCTGTAGAGATGGCATCTCACGATGTTACCCAGACTCAAACTCCTGGCCTAAAGAAATCTTCCTGTCTCGGCCCGCCAAAGTGCTGGAATTACAGGCGGGAGCCAAGGTGCCCAGCCCACAGTTCTCTAAAATTGTGAGGCGTTACTCAAACTGCAGCTAGCTATGGAGGTATGAATATATGTTTGAGGCAGTCATATGTTGTGTTGCTCTCATCTTTGTGGATTATACAACACTTCTTGCTAAACTAAAAAGTTGGTTGTCATTCTAGTGTTTGTTTGGAAGAAGAACACGAATAAGTGTCTGATTTCTAGGGCCATATGGTATGGGGAAGAAAATAAATTCTTGTCTAGGCTTATATATCCTGCAACTATGAAACTACAGGAGGATCATGTCTAGAGCTCAGCTATTATGTTTTTATGGTGAAACAAATTTACTTAAAAGAGCTTATTTAGTAGGCTGTAGAAATGTATTTGAATTTTAATTATAATTACTATGGGATATTCACCATACCTAAATCGAGACTATTTTTTTTAAAAAATAATAACATCGGTCTCTTCTGAAGGAAATGTGTCTCTGTAGTTGGCAAACATATATTTTTAGACTTTGCTTCCTTCATACAGAACTTAGATGGCTATGCAGATGCTTCCATACGTCATTTTGATTTTTTGGCACTAAGGATCCTGGTTATTTCCAGGATTTTTCATTCATATCATGGTCTTTTGATCCCTGAATGGACAAGTTGTTTTTCTTTTTTTAAATTAGTCTCAGTGACTCATAAACACCAGTTAAAACAGGAAGAGATATTAAATTTAATTTAGTAAAACTTTCACAAATTACCCAAAGAAAAGTGACCTCAAGACATGCAAAAATTTTATGAAGGGCGTCCAAATTGTGAGGCGTGACTTGAGCTAGAACTCAGCTGTTCTGACATGCAGGCAGTTCTCTAAGAGCTGCTCTGAGTATTTGGTTAGATGGCAGAAATGTTTTCTTTTCTTTCCCCCAGATCATAGGAGTGTCCGCTGCCACCGCAATGGAAGTCAGCTGTCCTCAAACTCGTGGCATAGGTGTACATTGTGGAAGACCTAAATCCAATTTAAAGGTCAGGCTAGTGTGTGCACCTGTTCGTAACCGTGCGTGACCTGGAGACCTGACATTTGTGTCTGCTCCAGTCAGTACTGTGGTCTGTCTCTAATTGATATCACACATTTCATGCTACAAGTGGGCTCTCGTGTTTATACTACAGAAAGCTTATGAATAGCAGCCCTGATTTAATTATCCTCCTTGGAAGAAATTCAGAAATACAAAATACAAAATTCGGGACACATTCTTCTCCTCGCTATGTGCTCTTCCGATATGACTCTCGGCTCCTGTCGTCCAGAGGTGAGCGTGTCTCCCGTCTTTTAAGGCAGCGCTGGCCTTGACACCTGCTTTGGCCGTGGCATGTGGTGAGACGACATTGTGCAGGTGGCGGGGCTGGGTGTCAAAAACTGTGTACAGCCACCAGGCGAACAGACAGAGCTAGCCCATGGGTTAACAGGGGAGCCGCCGTGCTCCAGTGAGGTCCAACTGCCCCCTGCCTTGTGCCAGCCCCAGATACCAGTGAGCCCACCAAGACCAGACAGACCCCCGGCTGAGCCATCACGGTCAAACCTTCATGTCATGAGCAAGACCGCCAACTCTTGTTTGAGGCCAGGAAGTTGTGGGTGGTTTGTTACGCAGCATGGATAACCAATGCACAGGCTTTCGGAAATAAACCCACAGCTGCCTTCGAGTGTCTGTCCTCCCTTGTTTTAGCTGACCTTGAGCTGCTGGGTCTGACTGGTCCACAGCAGAGACACAGTTTTCAGCCTTGCTTATGGACATGTGTGCGAATGTAACTCAGCTCATGGGGCGTAAGGAGAAGCAGAGGGAACCATTTCCAGGTGGTAGATGTGTCGAAAGGCGCTCAGCGTCCATTTCCTCTTCCCACCTTTTTGCTGGGGACAGCACTGACGTGGACACGGTGGTCCTGTTGGCCACAGGGAGGAGAGGAAGGCTCTGGCACAATAGCAACTCCTGCCCCTTAATGGCCGCTCTCACTCCCTGCATGACCCACCTGGACTTTCAGGTGAGAGGCCACTTCTGTCCTCGCTTCTTTCTGTCTTACAGTCATGGCTGTGTTTGTCTTTGCTAAAGCAATACAGCATACTTTTCAGTGAAAACAAATGAACTGCATTTATCTTAGAATGAAAAATCATGCAAATAAAAGTGATAAAATGTAGTAAGATACATCGTTTGTATTCTTTATACACTACCCCCATGGTAGAGCAGACTTCTATGAACAAAGTTTAATAGTTTCAATTTGTTACTTGCCGGGCTCCTGGCTCTGGGCTAAGCACAAATATATATAATCTTGATTTAAGTGAGATTATCTATCTATATCTATCTATCTATCTATCTATCTATCATCTATCTGTCTTCTATCTGTATCGATCTATCCATCTCTCTATCTTCTATGTAATCTGTCATCTATCTTCTAATTATCTATCATCTATCTATCTAATTTGCTATCTCTCTTTCATCTATCTATCATCTATTATCTATCTACCTATCACCTATCTATCTTTTATCCATCATCTATTTATCTATCTAATCTGTCATCTATCTATCTATCTTCTAATTACCTATCATCTATCTATCTTCTTTTTTTTTTTAGAGTTGGAGTCTCACTCTGTCTCCCAGACTGGAGTACAGTGGCCACTCCCAGCCACCGCAGCCTCGAGCCGCTGGGCTCCGGCGATCCTTCCGCCTCAGCCTTCCAAGTAGCCGGAATTACAGGAGCGTGCTACCACGCCCGGCTGATTTTTTGATTTATTGTAGAGATGAGGTCTCGCCAAGTTTCCTGGGCGAGTCTTGAACCCACGGGCTCAGGCAATCCACTCACCTCAGCCTCCCAAAGCGCTGGGATTACAGGCTGAGCTACCAAGCCCGGTCTCTATCTATCTTCTATCTCTCTCTATCTCTATCTTTCAATCATCTATCCATCTATCTAATCTGTCTTCTATCTATGCCTCTAATCTATCTATCTTCTATCTATCATCTGTCTATCTTCTATCTATCTAATTTGTCATCTCTCTGTCTATCTATCAACTATCTATCATCTATATTTCTATCCTCTATTTGTCTAATCTGTCATCTATCATCTATTTACCTAGCTATCTTATCTGTCATCCCTCTATCTATATCTGTAATCTATCTTCTATCTATTGTCTATCTCTATCCATTATCTGTCTTCTATGTATATATCATCTCTCTTTATCTCTGCCTATCTATCTCGTCTATCTTACATCTATCTATCTAATCTGTTATCTCTCTCTATCTAGCTATCATCTACCTATCATCTGTCTATCTATCATCTTTCTATCTTCTGTCTATCTGATCTGTCATATAGCTATCTGTCATTTATTTATCTGCCTGTCTAATCTGTCATCTATCTATATCTGTAATCTATCATCTTCTATCAATGATCTATCATCTGCCTAAAATCTATCAATCAACTACCTATCTTCTATCTATCATCTATCTTTGTATTGTCTGTCTGTCTCTCTATCTAATCTGTCATCTGTCTATCATCTATCTAACTATATCTGTAATTTATCTTGTATCTATCTATCATCTATTAATATCTATCTATCTGTCTGTCTGTCATCTATCTACCTTCCTATCTATCCTCAAACCCATTTATAAGAATCTGATGCATAAAGTAAAGCTTATACCAGATAAAAGACTTACCTAATGCTCCATACATACTAAAAAGTAGAATAATTTTTTGAACCTTGATCTTTCTGGCTGCAAAACCATAATCTAGGTGGTCAGTGAGGCCCAGACTTTGCAAAACTTTCTTTGCTGCAGATATCTAAACTGTGAAGCTCAAGGAAAACATTCTAGGCTGGGTGATAGCCAAAGCAAAGTTCTAGAAGATAACCCAGTGGACTAAACTGCTATTTTTGTATCTTCTATTTGCATGTATATTTTGGAAGTATTTACTCGCCCTTCATTTTTCCAAGCAATTGTCTTGATTCTCCAGTTCCCCTTTACTGTGTCTATTTAATATAACTTATTTTTTTGGAAGCAGGTATTTTCCACCATCTTAACGAGCAGGTTGACATTGCCATTCCAAGATGGTAATAACATGAGAGCTAAAAAGTTAAGTATATCATTGTTGTCTATGATGAATTCAATTGCACCAAAATATCTCTGCGTACTGACAAAGATTAAGATGGAGTAGTCTTGGATCTTGGATAAGTTGGAGAACATCACAATCAGAGCTGATTCACAGCATTTTCATCAAAATGTGCTGCAACGGTACAATGACCTCTCAAGAGCCACAGTGTTGTGAGAGAGGTCTGAGCCCAGCATTCTGATGGGGATTTTGTGTGTGTGTGTGTATGTGTGTGAATGTGGAGATTATATATGTGTGTGCATGAGTGTGTATCTCCAAGCTCATTCTTTTATCTGCTCTGATTATCAGCATAACATCAAGTCATGAACACCCGTTGTCTTTGCCTACGAGGTACACAGTGGCATTGCACGGTCTGGCACGATGACCTGTTGTGGTCCGGGCTTCTCTGTTGTGGCAGGTGAGGCTCCTTACATTGTCAGAGCCAGGACAGAAGCTCTGACCACATCCCGCCAGCGCCGGGAACAAAAGCGCCTTACCTGTGGACAGTGGTTTTAATTGCAGGCACCTGTAATGAGGCGGATTTACTGCTCACAGCCAGAACGTCTTGCTTTTCTGGCTAGGCGTACGGCTCACCTGTGCTCAATGTTGCATGTCCACCCTCCTCTTCAATCCTGAAGGGCCAGAAAAAGTGATTTTCTCTGTGACGCTTCTGCATTACGTGGGCCCATTCTGCATGCCTGGGAGCTTGTTCCAGATAATCACATCTGGAGGGGATGTCCAATGCATGGAGCGGTGGAGTCCGAAGATGTTTCCGTCTAGAGGGGTGATAGAGGCTCTCATGCGGCTGAGATAAGGACAGGCAACGGGTCACCGAATGCAGCTACTTACAGGGTGCATTGCTGTTTCTTGGGAGATGCTATGTTTTAACAGGATGACCCTCAGCAAGCATGATTGCTATTTCGATGCAATAGACTCCTTTTCTGTACAAGGATCTGCATGGAAGACTGACTAATGGGGTTGTTCATTGTGTGTGTGTGTGTGTATGTGTGTGTGTTTCTGACCTCGCCAAAGGCATTCCTCCAGGCAGCTCATGGACCCGATTTGTTAATTCCTCCCCATCGCATTCGTTTCCCTCACCTCAGAAACATCCAGATGTGCTCCATGCACCAGGTAGTGTGTGTGCATGCAGACTGACAGGAACATGAACACAGTGCAGGGCTGCACTCAAATGCAGGAGGCTCTTGAGGGCTGTGTGCAGGGCTGGGCTTGTGGTATTCACCTTGAGGGTCAGGCAGGGGCTAGGCACTGCAGGTAGACTCCTGCCAGTCCCTCGGGCCTTCCAATACAAGCAAGCTAGTGAAGGTCTGGCCGCGAGAAGGAAGCCGCAGCCCTGGCTGCTCGGTCCTGCCGGGTGCAGACACAGCTGCCTGGGCTTTGTTCCACGGCACAGAGTAATCTCAGGACATTTCCTCGCAAAAGACTAAGGGCTAGCACAGGGGACCCTTCCATTAGAGGCATCGGCTCGGAAAGGTATCAGAGTAAGTGATTTTGAACAAAAGAAAATGAACAGCGTTCACCTTAAGAATCTGAATTACAGTTCATTGTTCTAATGGAGAAAATGGGAACAAAGAGACAAGAATAAAAATGCTGGAACTGAAGTTTATGGAACACATGAAGTTCGGAGACTGTGAATATTGGGAGAGATGAGGGTAGAGAGAGAAACTTTGATTTGGTGTTCACTACTCTGAAAGTATGCCTTAAAAAATGCTGCCATTTTTCAGTAAATGATGGCACTTTTTTCTTTCATTTTATTAACAGTTCCCAGAAATTAATTATTTAATGCACACGACTAACATGCATAAGAGTGTCCCTTATGCACAGGCTGCTTCTTGCCATGATGTATGTGATTAAGGTCCTCGTGATTCAAACAGAACCTTGACATTTGTCTAATAATAGTTTGGACCTGATTCTACTGGGAGTTGCTGTGGGCTTTGAGTACATTCCCTGTTTTATCTAGACCTCAGCCTCCTCATTTTAGAGGAAAGGATGGGCAAAGTGATCTCAAATGTTCTTTTCAGCCTCAGGGTCAGGCAATTTCCAGCAGAAAATAGGGCATCGCAGTGGATCTTATTCCACTGCCCACCAGCTGGCGTCTGTGTCCACTCTTGCGCTGGAAATATGCCTTGTCTGCCAGCCTTTCCGGGCCCTCTGGTACTTTTACACCCAGTAATATTACCTGACTTTATTCTCACCCTCTTCCCCTGAATGTATTTCTAATGGCTTTGCAATAAAAACAATTGCAAAGTCAGTGCATTTAGACCCGAATGGCGACGTGGACGTCCTCCCATCAGTGGCACCTCAAGGCATCCTGACATTCTCCTCTGTTTTAGAAATGCATTTGCACATGAGAATAGTCCCTGACCTGCGTGTAAGTGGGATGCTTACATACTATATGCTGCATTCTACGTAATATGAACTTCCCAGTATAGAGCACACTGGATGATTATGTAGTAGCCAACCGTTTAATTTGCACACCTGTGACCTGCCCTGATTTAGATGAATGTTGAACTTTAAATACCTCCAAAAGATCAAATGACTGAAACAGCAGATCTGACCTGCCAGGCCGTCTCCTTCACACTCTTTCCTTTCTCTCTCTTCTATTTTATGTATCAATAGGTGTGATGCATATACAAGACATTGGCACAAGAGAAATTCAACTCTATAAAAATATCTTTACATGACAGAGTATATAAGTTATCAAGGACTATCAAATTCCATGTTGTCAGTGAGAGTTTCATGCCATCCTTATTCTCCTTCTGTGAGATAAAAACACCCTTTCCTTCCCCAGCTGACCCTGGCTGCCCAGATATCACAGCCCAGTCACTCATGACCCGGCGGACTGCTGTGAATCATTTCAAGGTGTTCTTCAATTTTTATAGTAGCGCACTTTTAAAAATACATGATTTTTTTCTAAAAAACTTTTTAGAGTCATTCCACTTTTGAGATGTTTCTAGGTGGGCTCCTGTATAAATATTTATTCTTATTGTTAATACTTATATTTTACTTCAAGATCACAGTTTCGTGTGTGGGTTCATACATTGGGTGTAGAGCTTTATACAAAACAAAGACAATTCAAATGGATACTGATAAAATTGCTGCTGAAAGGCCAGGGCCTCCACAAGCCACAGAAAACGATCGGGGCTGCATTGCCTGTTGTGCTTATCTTTCTTCAATAGAGCAGACTGTGACCACAGAAATTCTTTGTCCAGTTAAGGAAGTGTAGATGCAACGTTTTAGAGAGGACCAGACATGAGTGCTAAATGCTGTGCAAAAGGAACCACTCAAGGTTGAATACCAAGAATGACTTAGTGTCACATAAACCCAAGCTCAGAGCACCAGGTCTGCAGGGAGCCTGAGACACAGCAGGCAAAGGGGGAACAGAAAGGACAACCTGCCACATTCCTCACAGGGAAATGACGAGTGCTCAGGAGAGATAAACGGCCTTGGGTGTTGGTGAAGAATTATTTCTTGAGATATTTATTTATATTTGGTCCTTCTTTAAGCAAGTAAGTAGGCAGAAAAGGCTTGAGGCAGAACAGAAAAAAGAGGGAAATGAAATGCAGCTCTAGCCAGAGGAGAGACTTCTGGTAAACCATCAAGAAGCTGGTGGTTCAGCATGGTCCCACCAGGAGCAGAGGGTAATGCTAAGACTGGCAGCAGTCTCCGGGTGAGGTGGCAAGTCCTCAGAGGGCAGTGTTGGGTGTTGGTGGGTGAATGGTATTTTTGAGACAGGACCCTAGACATAGGGATTTCTGATGTGGTACAAAAGCATCCACATCCTGAACAAAGACGCGCAGAATCCCCAGAAGAGACCAGCAGCAATAGGAGCATTGCAATGACAATGGTGTAGTCATGTGGGTCCCACCGGGGTGGGGGACAGGAGGCCAGCCACTGTGTGTTTCTCCTGCGTGAGGCACAGGAAGCTTTGCTTGAGATGGGGAGAGAGCTTGAGTAATGATGAAGATGGGCTTGTATGCCAGCCTTTATTTTGAAGACACATAAGGACAATGATAGACATGCATTTCGTGCTCGTGCTTGCGGACCCACATTTACACCCACTCTCATGCCTAGCGTGGATCACAGACCATCTAATCTAGAGCTGATGGGTATCTGCAAGAGTTTCAAGGAGAAGGCGAGATGCCCCCAGATGAGAAACACTCATGAAACGACCTGACAATGTGGATGCTCAAAATAGAGGCCAAACGCCTCTTTGGGGGAATATCCAACACCTATCGCATGGAGGACTGGGCTTGAGATCATAACTATTCGTAAAAGATTCCATAAAGCTGTCATTCATGCAGATAAAACAATTAGTTTACTGATCTGCACTGTAGAGCCACAGTCTTAATGTGCTTTGACAAAACATCTATTATTGAGAGGAAAAGCTTAATGAAGTGATAGGTCATTGAAGCTTGATAGAAACGTAAAAAATGTCTAATCCAACTCAAAACCTGTGCAGAAATCCTCTGAATGTTCCTGATGGGTAGCATCTCCTGGACCGCTTTCAGGGACAGAGAGCTTGAGAGTAAGAGCAGAAATTTCCTGGAAGAGGGCTAGCATCTTCTAGCATTGCAGCTATTTCATACAAAGAACGGCCACGGGGGAGACCAGAGTGAGGAGAAGTTGATGGGCGTCACTTGGGGATGTCTGATCCTGGACAGTTTCCACTCTAGCAATCCCTACCTCTTTGTGATCAGTTTAGCTTGGGCCTCTGCAATGCCCAAAATAGTGTTGCTGTGTCATATGCAAATGTGCTCAGCTGAAAGAATGTCTATATTTAACACTTCACTTTTCATAAAATAAAGTGCTGCTTTACTTCGTAAATTCTAAAAGTAGAACTGCCCAAAAATAACTCGACGAATGGGGACTTATGTGTGTCCTTCTCTGTTCCACAGTCTTCTCCTTATTGGTTTGAGTCATCTCATTAAGTGGTTCATAAATATATCAAAGGCTGTCATTTTCTTTTACGTCACTTGTAGGTCATCTCAGATTTTGCCACCATAATTGAAATTACCTCAATAGATGTTTTTCTTCTTATTTTCGTTCTCAAGTTCATGTGGGAGGACATGATTTTCCTGTCACTGTGTATGCACTTAATTGGCTTGAACACTCTGATAATGGTGAGAGAATGCGTTACGACACTGGCTTAAAAGTAGGGACAATGCCCTCTTGAATCGTCGTGGTTACACTGTCACATGCAGGTGAGGGGATCCTGCCATGGCCAGTGACATCACTTCCCGGTCATCACATGACCTGTACAACCCACTGTGTCTGACTCAGGCTGGCCATTCAATTAATGGCTGGTACTAGGGGAGCTTAGAATGGTCTTTTGGGCTTGATGGTGGGTCACAGTGGAGACAGGGAAACCAAAGACTAGCATGCAACAGTGAGAAAACACTCCTGCTTCCTGCAGCCGGTGACAGCCAGAGGGAAGAAAGCAAAGGGAGATGACTGGGAAGCTGAGGGTGACTTTCAGGAGCAGTGGGTAACCGACATCAGAGGAGAGCCGTGAAAACCTTGAAAACAAGCTTGTCTGATTTTAGCAGTTTCTAGAATCAGCTGCCATTTGCTATTTGTTCACTGCATTTACAGAATTCCTTTATGGTAACTCCAACATTAATATAATTTCTCATAAATAACTCTAAAATATGAACAGGGTGTCTTGATATTTCATCCAGCATTTTAATACTTTAAAAATATGGATCTTTGCTCATAGAGAATAAATACTCTTTTTCCTGTTGTTGAGAATTGTTCTTTTTCAGTCTTCAAAGTCTACTGCTTGATATAGCGCTACCTGGCCATCAAATAGATGACACTAAGATGTAAAAGTTTATCTCCTGTGATACCTGTCAAAAGGTTATGTACATGTGTCAGAAGATTGTAAACTGAGGTCATTTTTCAGGGTTCTGGTGGTTTAAGGCATCCTGATCACTGGACAAAACCATTCGATGATGGTTTAATACCATGGAGCAAAATGCCACACGCTCCGCACTGTGCTTGCACAAGTGTTACATGTTGCCACTGTTATTATTATCGTATTGGTCAAAGCAGAACAGACACGAAGAGAGTATTCTCACAGATAGAAAGCAACAACCCATTTTAGATGGCATTTCGGGACGTTTTAAGAACCATCTGAAAGTCACCACAGGGGAGGCTCATTGCTGTTTGGGAGATGGCTGTCATATCATGTAAACAAACTGGCCGGCTTTGCCACCCTGGGTCCTACGTACAAAAGTCATGCCATTGCTAGTTACAGGGACTTTGAACTGCATTTCCATGCTGTCGGAAACCTGCTTCCTAGCTGGCGTCTTGTGGAACACCTGGAGGGCCGTTGTGAAAAGAAGCAGGGCGAGTGGATTGCCTGAGACTGCGGGTTCGAGACCAGCCTGGGCAAGTTGGCGAGACCTCATCTCTACAGTAATAAATCAAAAAATTAGCCGGGCGTGGTAGCGCGCGCCTGTGGTTCCAGCTACTCAGAAGGCTGAGGTGGAAGGATCGCCGGAGCCTAGCAGGCCGGGAACGGCCACTGCACTCCAGTCTGGGCAACGAAGTGAGACTCCAACTCAAAGAAAAAAAAAAAGAAAAGAAAAGAAGCAGGAAGTTCGGGAGTTGAGTAAATATTATGTGGCTCCGCCTGGTGGTAGATTTTGCCTCGGAACTTGGAGTGTCCAATGATGAGAAAGAAGCATCGATTGAACACATGTTTGGTCATTACACATCTTTACTCTTACTCTAGAGAATAACCTAAATCAGGAATAGATATCTAAGTCGTAATAAACTTAGGCCTACGAGAATATTTCAGAAGAACATCACTAAACCTCTGTAAAAGTCCCTCTTAGCACACTGAGCTCAAAACAGCTATTATCTCTGAAGGTGCAGGTAGCTGGTGCTTCTGGCCAAGGCTTGGAGAGATTGTGATCCTGAAAGTCGTCAAGAGACAGCCCGGAAGGTGGAAGTGAGGCAGCTAAAATGCAGACTCCCCAGTTGGATTTGAATTTCAGACACAGCAAAATGTGTTTGATTGTGGGTATGTCTCATGGGCTAATTGGAACATCGTTACATTATAAAAGCATTTGTGCACCCTGCCTGGCAATATCTGGGACATTCTCACACAAAAAAATACTCATTGGTTACGGGAGCTCACATTTAACTGGAGGGTCTGTTTGTGTTTTGTTTTTGTTGTTGTTGGCCTCGTCGATGGACACCCTGGCAGGAGGAGACACTTCATGGAATTGCCGTGTGTCCCCAAACGGCTCTTGTTCCTGCTGTATATCAAGGATACAGCAAAGGCCCTTAAAACACGCTCTGGAAAAAGGCCCTATTGTTTTCTCGGGGGACAGCAAGGGGCCGGGCTGGGAGCAGGCTCCATTTGTGATCCACGCTGTAGACAGGCCTGGCTGCACAAAAGTACCCCCTCCCGCCCCCGCCATGGATCTCTCGCTGTCGTCCTCGTCCCTGTACAGACCATCTCCCAAGGTGGGTCTCCAGGAGCACCCCCTCTGCTGACCCGAAAGCTCCCCTCCCTCAAGGCCACACTTGCTCATTTGTTTCCCGGGGAGTGAGCACATAATTATCATTCGCATCCAAACACTGGTGAGAGCGCAAGCCGGCGATATTGATGATACTCCCCACGCCTGCGCGGTCGCGAGGTCACCCACCCGCGGCCCTCGTCCACGGCCCTGGCTCCCCCTTGGCTGTCTCGCCTCACCCCCGAAGACTCACGGGGCCGGCTGTCTGCCGCAGGCACATGCCACCTGGCACACACAGTCTCGTGTTGATGACGATTTTCTTTCGTGTAGTCATGTGTCTCATTTCTCATTTTAAAACAGGGCGAACGCGTCAAAATCAGACCCTCTTGCGTTCTCTGTCACCGAAGCT
Source organism: Tarsius wallacei (assembly GCA_963574415.1). Classification (NCBI taxonomy): domain Eukaryota; kingdom Metazoa; phylum Chordata; class Mammalia; order Primates; family Tarsiidae; genus Tarsius; species Tarsius wallacei. Next base: position 12,570 of record CAUYQG010244596.1, read on the forward strand.
ACCCCAGAAAACCTCCTGTGAGGAGGGTTCACAATGAATACTTGTTGGCTGAAATATTATTAAACATCTACTAATGCATTTTAATAAATACAGCAAAGTTCATTGTTGCACAGCTATGCGTACCTGATGAGTTTGATCATGTCACATAACTCGTAAAAACTGTTATCTGGTCCTAGGCTGGATACAAAGAGTCCCAGTGTTCAGTGTGGGCTTTTTCATGCAGCAAATATGACAGTAAGAGAAGTTATGTTGTTTATATTTATGCATGTTTGGGGCTACAATGAAGCCATGTAAGGTTTATGTCGGACGCACTCTACAGTTACTGGTAAACAGTATCTTGAATTTTAGTCGGTAACTCAGTGCAGACACCATTTTAAGGAAAGATTAACTTCTGTTATCCTCTTTTTATACGTCTTTGTTTTAATTTTTAAGTACTGAGTTTCTCTTGATGTGTGCCTTTTGAAATGTGAGTGTGCGGGTGTGTTTGTATATTTCTATAGTCTCTGTAATAAATCTGAGAGGATGAATATAAGAGACCGATGAGATTTTTGGAATGTCCTCTTTTACAGTTAGTATAATTGCCACGAATCTGGCCAGGTGTAGCTAAATGATATTTCAGGCAAAGAACTAATAGCAAAGCTCTTTACACAGTAATTTCCTGGGTGAGGTTCAGCAAAATGAAACTCATCAGAAGCCCTGCTGGGATTCCATCAACGAGCATTTATTTGTAGTCGCGTGTACACCTGCTAACATAGTAATGATACACAGTGAGTCAAGTCACTACGCCAATGCAAATTAGCTGCATTCCGAACCTAATGCTGGAATCCAGCAGACGTGGTGGCCTGACAAGCAAGTGACCGAGAGAGGATGGAAAGCGCTGGGAACTCCTCTGCGGTGTGTGCTGCTTGTCCAGCTGCCCTTGGCCGCAGAGCGTCTCTTAAGGAAACCCTTCCCTCTGCAGCTCCATCTCTAGGCGAAGTCCACAGTTGCGCCCTTGCCCCACCGATGCACAGTGCGAGATGTCATCTGCATGGGAGCTTTCGGCCCCGAGAGCCTGTGCTGTTTAGTTCAAACCCTAGATCAAGTCAGCAAGTAGTTACAGAGGACTGACTCTGGAGGCCTGTTTCCAGAGTGTGTTTTAAGGGCAATGGCCGTATCCTCAATCTAGGACAGGAACAGAGCCATTTGGGGACACACGGTAATTCTCATGGCAGGGGCTAGAGGCAGGAGAAGGTGTGGACGAAGAGTGGAGATGCCGCTGCCTTCTCCACAAGGCTTCTGACACAGTCATGGGGATGAGACAACAGGCCACGGTGAAGCACAGGCCTGGAAAATCACAGCCTCAGAGGGCCACTGGGCAGACAGTGGGGAGCCCAGGTCTGCAGTTGGCAAAGAAGACAGCTTAACGGTCTCCGGGTCTGAGAGGACTTCAGTGTGTGGCGTTGGGGGCCTGGGCCCTTCGTGCTGGGCCTGGCAGGAGGGAAGAAGGCGGGGAAAGCAGACCTCTTGCTGGCCAATGGCCAGGCCTGGGTCGGAGTGCAATGGCCTCCCATGGGAGTAGGCCGCATCGGCCAGGGAGAGGAGGGTTCAGGCCCGGCATCGGTTGGCCTCTGAGGGTGTCACCGTGGAAGGTGCTGCCAGGCAAGGAGCTGGACCTTGTGCCGCGGGTGGAGAGATCTCCGTGATGTGACTCCTTTGTGCGTGTGGGTGCACATACTTGTGTGGTCAGAGTTTTGAGACTGGAACTCAAAATACAAGAGCTTCTTTGTAACCCAGATTTCATTGCTTTCTCCTGGGAACATTCCAGCTGTGATAACCTCAAGGCACGTGAAGGATGTCACACCGCTGTTGCTGGAACTCGCTTCATGGGTGAAAATCACCCCCCACCCTGCAGGATCTCCTCTTCTCCACTGGGTGACACGTTCGTTTCCTGGAGCTGCCATTGCAAAGTTCCACATGCTGAGTGGCTTCAAATGATAGACATTCATCCTCCCACAGTTGTGGTGACTAGAAGTCCAAAATCAAGGTGTGGGCGGGTTGGTACTTCCCAATGTTTCGAGAGTGAGCGTGCTCCCCACATGTCTCCTGGACCTGTGGCAATTTGTGGCAGCATTCCTGGGCTTGTAGATGCATGCCTTTCATCACTGCCCCACTATCGCATGGTGTTCTTCCGGTGTCTCTCTGTGTTCAGATACCACTCTTCTTAGAAGGACACACATTATATTAAGTTAAGACCCACCCTAAGGATACCAACTTAATTAAACATGCAAAGACCCTATTTCCAAATAAGGTCACATTTATGGTATTGAGGGTTAAGCTACAAAATATCTATTTTGCGGGGGAGAAGGCACACAATTTGATCCGCAACAGAAGACTGGTCTTTTAAAAATATGCTAAAGAGTTCATGTTCTTACGAATAAGCCTTGGTTTCTTTATGTATGCATAATAGGATAACAAAATTACCTTCATAAGATTGCTCCAGTACTACATTCGGTTCTCACTCATAAGCAGACCCTGAACAATTATCATAATACTACAAGAAAGGGATTGACAGTAGTGGGTGGGGTGGGGCACACTTCATCAATAAGGGGACCTGAACTCAAACCAGGTGAAGTGGGGGCCAAAGTGAGCCCAAATTTTACCTGTACAATGACCATTTGTATACCGAATCCCGCACCCACCTTTAAAATAAAAAATTTTTTAAAAAGGGAGATTGCTCCATAAAATTCAAAGTGCTGGAAATTCAGCATCATGTGAGAGAGCCCAGCATGGAGCAGGTCAGCTCTGTGGCTGGTGTGCAGTGACTGTCCGCACATCCACCCAGGCCCCTATTTCCAGAGGAGCTTCAGGAAAGGATCATCCAATCACATGCCACACAACTGACTCAGTACCGTACCACACCAGCTGAACACGGAGCCAGAAGCACCGTGAAGACGGCCACAACAGCGCCTGGCTTGGAGGGAACACTTGTCCCAGAGGGGCGTTCAACCCTGGGTATTCCAGAAGAAAACCCATCTGCCGGAAGTCCGTGTCCCCAGTCCTGCTTCCCTCTCTGCAAGGTCCTGGCTACATGACCCCCGAGGCGTCACTGGGTGCTGGTTCACGGCTGCATGTGGTCCCTGGTGGCTCTCAGCTTCCTCTCTCAGGAGGGGATCCAGGCTGTGCCCGTCTGGGTAATTACCTCAACTCTCCACCTTGCTTTGCCCGTTGGCACCAGCGCACGCAAAGTTCAATGTAATTCAGGGACATCATCTGGCATATTTTTCCAATCTCGAAAAGGTAAATTCCCAAACCTCGGTGGAGGTGTTCTATTTTAGCCTGAATTTTCAAGATGATTGCCTTCTCATGCCTTCGCTTAATTTGGTTTGTGCAGACACAATCATATGAACAAATACGTGGGGCTGGACAGGATTCTCTTGCTGCCGGGAGTTGTGCGTCCACAAGGGATGGGTGTGGGATTCTGGAATTTATAATCCCTTTCACTCTGCCATTAATTAAAAGTGCCCCAGAGACAGACGGGGGTGACCCGGGGTGAAGGGGCTGGAGGTTAAGCCTGTCGGCATTGCGGCTCCAGTTTGAACCTGATCTGAGACGGTAATAGGCCGGCGCGCCTGCTATTTGATCTGCGCTTGGTGACCCGTGGGAAATGGATTCGTAATCTCGGGCGTCCTGGTGGACAGGTGTCCTCACGCAGCCCAAGTGGGTAGCCCCGCAGAAGAGCCCGACCACTGGAAAAGACAGAAAGAAAAGGCCTTCTCACAGGCTCACTCGTCCTGCTGAGGTTGTCATTCGGTAACTCGGGAAAGTGTGAGGGCTTAGAATCCCACATGCCCAGCTGGTGGAAAAGCTACGTGAGTAAAACGTGACCAGGGCAGGCCTAATGAGGCCCAGACGGTGGGTCAGATGAGAATCAGGTGGCGGGGCCAGAGAAATTTAATATCCTTGGCTCCTCGTGTTTTCCCCTCTTTCTGCTTGGTTGTCATGGGAATCTGTGTTTGTGGAGGAAAGGCTGATTGTGTTTACCCAGGGCAGATGCGTGTGCCCCGGCCTTCGAGTTTAGCAGGGGCAGGACAGAAGGAGAGGGGAGCTACCGGTGACCCGGGCAGGAAAATTCAAACCACGGCATGCATTTCTGCGTGTTTGCTTGTAGTGTTGGACTGAGAAAGGACATACAGAACCTGGTTCACTTTAATTTTGTTGTTACGATTGCCTGACTCCAGCAGTGCCTTTACCCTCTTTTAAAATAATGTGTATAAAGGTAGATGTGTGTGCACTGTGTCTATGCGTGTGTTGCATATGTGTATTAAGGCAGGTGTGTGTATTGTGTGTGTATCTGTGTGTGTGTTGTATGTATATTAAGACAGGTGTGTGTATGTCCAAGTGTGTTGCACGTGTATGTGTATTAAGGTGGGTGTGTGTATTGCATGTGTCTCTGTGTGTGTTGTATGTATATTAAGGCAGGTGTGTGTGTGTCTACGTGTGTTGCACGTGTATGTGTATTAAGGTGGGTGTGTGTTGTGTGTGCTGTGTGTATAATGAGGCAGGTGTGTGTATTGTGTATCTGTTGTCTGTGGGCGCGTGTGTGTGTGTGAGTGTGTGAGTTTGTGCATGTGTATTGGATACACATACATGCAGAGGAAGCCCTGGGAAATTAACTACAGGAAAGACGCATTCAATTTTTCCATGACTGGGGTTTACTTATCTTTCATGAAAACAGGAGCCATTAGCATCACCCATATCTGCTTTTTAAAGAAATCATTGAAGGCACTATAATTCTGGGGCCCAAGCGAGCGCTTCTTTCTGAGTCAGGCTGGCAGATCTGAGCCTGCTTTGTGCATGCTCGCGGGGCTGGAGGAGGACGGCAGACTCCAAGTGCTCTGTGTCCACAGACCCGTCCCAGGGGAACTCGTCACTTGTGGGATGGCGCCACGGATGCCATGTCTAGCTGAGGGCCAAGTAAAGAAGCCTATGAAGGACCTGAGAGGGGCTTGCCTTCATTCATTTTTACTTTAAAATAGCCTATTTTCAGCCGGGCTTGGTGGCTCAGCCTGTAATCCCGCGCCTTGGGAGGCTGAGGTGAGTGGATTGCCTGAGCCCGTGGGTTCGAGACCCGCCTGGGCAGGCGAAACCTCATCTCTACAATAAATCAAAA
>CAUYQG010244604.1:0-10812 GCA_963574415.1 Tarsius wallacei
ACTTGATGTTATAGAGGCCTCTGTATGCAGAAAAGCTTGACCATTGCTTTGTTTATGGTTTGACTTGGCTCTACTATCAAAGAACTTAAAAATAAATTGAATTGTAGGTAGACAACTCCAGAATGGTATAAAATTGTTCTAGCTTGTTACTAACCTAAAAGTATATTTGTGTATACACACACATATACATAGAAAGAGATAATGGCATACAAGATATGGAAGTGTTGAGAAAATGAGTCATTCAAGAAAGCTTCTTGGAGGAAAGGTATATTGATTTGAATTCAAATAAAATAAAAGAATGGTACTTCTGGTTTCAAAGTCATGCAAAAACACAATTTTTGCACCCCCCCTTCTTATAATTACCTCAATGAGACAAGGAGAACACAGAGCAGGATCTCTAGCTTCAATAAAACTAGCGACATCTGTTACCTCAAGCTACAATATGTAAAGCAAGTAAAGGATTAGAAACTGGTGCAGCAAAATGCAAAAATAAAAAATGTAAGTCTTTGTACAGAGGAATGCTTTTATAAAACAAATCATTAAATTCCTAAACTTGAAATGGTTTTGCCTTGAGAATTGGAATCACATGTTCACACATGCCATGGAAGGTGGGGTGAAGCAAGGGCTAGAAATTGGGGCATTGGTTGAAAATCTTTGAGAGGGGTGGCTCTGTCTCCAACCCAGCCTGCACAGTCAGGAAGGAGAACAAAACGATACATGGAAAATGAGAGAACAAATCTAAAAAAAAAATTTAAAACATCAATTCAACATTTTCTGTATGTGATGACAGGAAATTCTAGGTGAAAAGAGAGACTATAAAACTGTGGGGGAGAAAGTAACATGAAATAAAAGAAAATGACTTAGAACTGAAAGACACAAGTTTGACTGAATTACAAAATTTCAGAACATTGAGGATAAAGAAAAATCTGTGAATGTTTCAGGGAGAAAAAAATAAATGACATAAACTGAGTTTTGGAAATAAGAAAACCACTGAACTTCTCAGTAGACTAGTAAATGCTAGACGATGATGGATATCATCAAATTACTGGTGAAAATGATTTTTGAACTAGAATTGTCACTTATTTGTGAGATACATTGAAATATCAAACCAGCAGTGCCTAAAAAGAATTTGTTCTCATGCTTCTGATCCTTTTATCAGGAAGCTACTGAGGGAATATGTGCTGCCAACCGACTGAAAGAAAAGGAAAAGAAGAATGGCCTTGCATGTGGGAGCCGGAGACTCACGTGGCACAGGGAGTGAGGGGACTCGCAGGACGACTCAGAAGACAGACCCCAGCACAGTTGTTCAGCAGCTGAGAAGAGTGCTGCTCAGACTCTTGGTGCAGAGGGACCCATTTTTGTTTTGGGTTTAGTTTCCAACCCACCACAACCTCATACTTTTCTAAGGCACAGTAAAAATGAATTTCAAGAAAATGATCATGATGGGGTATAGTGTGACAAGGTAAAGTTGCTGCCAAAGTTTCTAAAGCTCACCGCCAATTCCTAAACTGATTTTGCTACTGAGGGAAGGCAAGCTACTCTCATCGGCATTTGCATAAATATAATACTGAAGATATGACAATAAATGCCAGGAAGTCAATCAGGAGGACTTAGCTGCTGGGGACAAGATGAAGAGTGAGAGTGAGCAAACAGGGGCAAGCAGGGATCACTATTTTTCGTATATGATGTTTGCCCCATGAAATATGGACGAAGAACGTCTATTTGGTCAAAACTAGAAAAGGAAAAGATTATAAAACAGAAGGAAGTATGCTGGGGCAGTGGGAAACAGGTTAAGCCGCTTGAATGGTGAGGCAGCTTTGGTGAATGTCAGAGTTCCGCGCTGGAGGAAGGTAGGCAGGGGGACTGTGTTGGACATGGGCTGAAAATCCACAGGGATATGAGGGAAAATTTATTCATTCATTCAGTCAGTAAAGCCGGGCTCGGTGGCTCAGCCTGTAATCCCGCGCCTTGGGAGGCTGAGGTGAGTGGATTGCCTGAGCCCGCAGGTTCAAGACCTGCCTGGGCAACTTGGTGAGACCTCATCTCTACAATAGATCAAAAAATTAGCCGGGCGTGGTAGCGCGCGCCTGTAGTTCCAGCTACTCGGAAGACTGAGGCGGAAGGATCACCGGAGCCCAGCAGGTCGAGGCTGCGGTGGCCGGGAGTGGCCACTGCACTCCAGTCTGAGCGACAGAGTGAAACTCCAACTAAAAAAAAAAAAAATTTACAGAGAGCCTACTACAGGCTAGGCACTCTTCTAGGGACTGAAGATGCAACAGAAAACAACATGAAAAAAAAATCTCTGCTCTAATGGAGATTACATCCTAGTGGTGGGGAGTCTGACAGGTAAAGGAGGGTGGCATAGAGCCATGATTCTGTATTAAGTGACGCTATAGCTTTGCACCCATGACTAGAAAGTTTTACCTCTCTTTCTACAAAATCTAAGAAGTACACAGGCTTTTGGAGGCATAGGGAATGTGCTTGGTGTAGCACTTTAACTGCAACTGAGATCATGAATTGAAATCGAAGTAATCTTAAAAGTTAAGCCTCTTATAATCCAGCAGGGGAGTTTCCTCTGCACATACACAAAATTGATATGTATATATTTTTTGATTGGAGTTTCACCCTGTCTCCCGGGCTGAAGTGCTATGGCATACTCACGGCCACCCCAGTGTTGATCTATTGGGCTCAGGCGAAATTTCCCCTCAGCCTTCCAAGTAGCTGGAACTACAGGCATGTGCTACCATGCCCAGCTAATTTTTTTTTATTTATTGTAGAGACAAGGTCTCACCAAGTTGCCCGGGCTGGGCTCAAACCTGCGGACTCAGGCAATCCTCTCATGTCGGCTTCCCAAATTGCTAGGATTATAGACTTGAGTCACCATGCCCAGCCCCAAATTGAGATTTCTAATGCAAAATCCATGAGAAAATTATCACTGAGAGTAGATGAGAAGGGAAAAGAAAATGCCTTAAGATGGCAGTCTTGTCTTGAGTCCACAAAAAAATAAGGTCTGAAGGGACCCACAGGGTCCAGGTCAACGTTTGTCCCTCTTTCCCTTCCGACAGTTTTCGAAGGGAAGAGATGGTGCAGGAGAAAGAAGCAGAGATCTTTTCTTTTTTTTTTTTTAATATGCACTGCTGGGCACTCTGCATAGATTTTCTCACTTAATCGGTCTGCCCTTGAGACTGGTATTAATTTTTCCAGTTCAGAGGTAAGCAGACTAACAATAAAGTGGCAAGTAATTTGATGGAAAAATATCCAGTCTCTGAAAACAAGAAATCAAACCCAGGTCTATGTATATCCCACTTGTTAACCTGATACTTTTTAGAAACCTGGTCAGCTATTGGCTCTGTGAGCTGGTAGGCCAAGCCCCAATGAGTGTTAGCTCGATGAGCTGGCCAGCCAGGTCCCCAGGAGCGTCTCATCTCTTCTCCTAGTCTCATTCTCTGCCAGCAGCTCTTCTCTACCTCTCATCAGTCTCACTTCTAGCTTCACTCCGCTGGCAGATCTCTGGCTTCCACTGGTTCTGCCGGCTCCGTCAGTTGGCAAGCCAGCCTCTGGGGTAGGCCTAGCTCTTCAGCTCCAAGGAACTTTAGCAATTCTTAGAGTCCAGGTTCTTGTCTCACGCCCATAGAAATCAGACAACTGGAAGGTGAGAAAGTAGGATTTACTAAGAAGATGAGGGGCAACCCCTTTGGGTCCGCTCCCACTGTGGAAGCTTTTCTGTCCTCTTGATAAATCTTGCTTTCTACAAAAAAAAAAAAAAGGACAGAAAAGCTCCCACAATGGGAGGACACCTGAAAGAGGTTGCCAAAACCAGGTCCTTATATAGTCCCAGGATCGAGCTGATTGACTGGTATTAGCAGTAGGCTGATTTGTTGACCCTAGCTGTGATGGTTGGTCAGTACTAAGCATCAATCAGCTGGAGATAGAGGCCTAGTAATGAGCTGATTGGTTGGCATCTAGCCCCAATCAGCTGGAGGTGTTGTGTGTTTTTCAATTCCAGGAAGTGAGTGTTTTTGTTATAATCTGAGGGGCTTTCAATGGAGTTTGTTAAGGAATCAAGTCTGTGCTTCAGTCCCAGAGGCTTGCTGGAAGTTTGTTACTTGATTACCAGGACCCACCCTGTCTGCCTATTTATTTTTTATCTCCTCTCTCAAACAGAGGAAGGTGAGATTTCATTGAGCAGGAAGCAGGCAGAGGTTCTGGGCAGAAGAGAATGATGAGGACGTGGTTGAAGGGTGAAAGATCACAAAACTCTAAAGGATACTCTGAGATCCAAACTCACTCCTTGCTTGTTCTCCATAAAGGCTTGTAACATTAGCTCTGACAGGTTCTTAGACAGTGTCAGTGGATGAAGACTGTGGAAGAGAGGTGGTATTCATTTGCTGGGACTGCCATAGCAAAGTGCCTCAGGCTGGGTGGCCTAAATTATCGAGATTTACTTTCTGACAGTTCTGGAGGCTAGAAGTCCATGACTGAAGTGCTAGCAGGATTGCGTCCTTCTGATGACACTCTCCTCAGCTTGCAAATGTCTCTTTTCTCCCTGTGTTCTCACATGGTCTTCTATCCGTGTATATGTCTGTGGCCTAATCTTTTCTCCTTACTAGGGCACTAGTCTTATTGGATTAGGTGCTGAATGACCTTATCTACCTCTTTAAAGACTGAATTACCTCTTTAAAGGCCTTATCTCCAAATACAAGGACTGACAATTAAGTTCACTAATGCATCCTAGAAAAAGTGTTGCATGCCTCATTGCCAAATATCACTGCAGTCACCTTTGAAGTACTTCCCTTGGGAAGTTAGCAGCTAGCCCACCCATCAAAGCAATTTTATAACTCATTTTCTGGAACGATCCTCTGAGCTGTGGTCACATTACCCTTGGTGTCCTGAGTGTCACCAAAATGTCTTCCTTTCAATATTTCCTATATATCTGAGTGAAGAAAAACATCATTGGGGGCCAGATTGGGTGAGTAGGGAGTTTGTTCTAATACAATTATTTGTTTACTGGCTAAAACCTTCTTCACAGACAGCGCTGTGTGAGCTGGTGCATTGTCATGATGCAAGAGCTCCTTCAGGACCATTTTTGCATACAACTTTCTCATGTCAAGATTTCCAGTTAGGATTTTCCTGTTTCTCTGTCAACATTTATTTGGTCTGCTATGTTTCTCACAGTCAGCCAGCAATTTGACACACGATTTGATGAAGTTTTGCAGTGTTTTTGTCAGTTCTGCTCGTTACTGGCCATCCTGGCCTCTCTTCATCAGTGATGATGCTTTCTCTCCCCTCAGAAAAACCTTTAATCCATTTGTACACCACTGTTTTCTTCATGGCATTATCCCCATAAACTTTGACTAACATGTCCCTGATTTCACTTCCACTCTTGCCAAGTTTAGCAAGAAATGTATTGTTTGTTCATTGCTCTAATTCAAGCTCTGACACTCTCACAATGGCACACAAGAATATGGAACAAAAATGAACACCACTCAGCAAGTCACTGCCACACATCAAAATGAACAAAGCTGTGAGATACTGATATATCAAGGTTATGGAGCCTTACCTAGTTGTTTGCACAGTGCTGCCAACATAAGTGCATGGTGGCATGTTCATGAACTTAGTTGTCACACCACATACAATCACAATCTAAAGTACTGTGAGTTAGGAATTCAATATATAAATTTTGAGGCAACACAATTCTGCCCATAATGGAGAGGAATCATTCAGGGAAAATAATTATAAATTTTTCCTAATCACATAGAAGTCCAGAAAGAAAAGAGAACATCAACTCAGTATCACTGTACAAATGACACTAATACTACTTTTGTTTCAGCTGCATTAACCAGGATTTCTCAGGATTTATGAAATAGCTTTAAAAAGATTGACAATGTATTGAGGACTTTATCTCAAAATGCTAATCCTGGAGATTACCTTAACACCTAACATTATGATAAATAATGAAAACAATAGTGCTTTCCAAAGCAATCAGAATCATTTCCTCTGTGTCAGATTTTTGGCTTTCCCAAGTCTCTATACCTCTTAGTAGAATTTTCTCTCTTGGTTGTTTTGAATGGCCTCTCCTGGAAGGGACTAGCCTACTTCATCATTGGTGTTTATTCATATCAAAAACAAAATTTCAAAATAATTGATGCCAGTTTTTAGAGTCAAAGCAGAAGATTTGTCTAGCATAGAAAGCCTTTTTATAAACTAGCAGGAATTCCAAAAAGGAAATGTGGGGTCAGCCATTTGGGATGAAACTAAGTTGAGACAGAGAGAGAGAGAGAGAGAGAGAGAGAGAGAGAGAGAGAGAGAGAGAACAAACACTAGGAAACTGTACTTATCAGAAGTTTGGGATGAGAGAAGCATTTGTCTCAAATGGGAATTTTTTTTAAGTATTTGGTTTTCTTTGATCAGCTTTTCCAGGACTATGGAGGAAAAATGAAAGATTCCAAAAGAAGACGGGGTCATTTTTCGGTGTGTTCTATGTATTTCCTTAATAATAGTTAAATTATCCTTGCCTGGTATACTTGCTGTGTGTGTGTACTATGGAAAGGAAGGTGGATCATGTTAAGAATCCTATCATCTAATGTAAACAGCTTCATGACAAAAAGGAGTAAGTTTTAATGATTATGTAGTTCCCAGTGCTTGATTCCTCAAGTGGACCTAAAATTACAATGCACATATCAATGAGCCCAACAAAGCGCTTACCCCTAGGAGAGAATAATACAGAACAGAGGTGTCTGAAGCTTACACAAATCACTTAAAAGTTTTCTTCCTTTGCTGGCATTAAAAAAAAAAACCCTGATGGGCTGGTTTAGCATGCATTATAGTCCCAGCTACTCAGGAGGATAAGGCAAGAGAATCACTTGTGGACAAGAACTCAAGTCCAGCCTGGACAACATAATGAGATCCTGTCTCTAAAAACAAAATTAAAAAAGCTTAATAAAATCAGTATTCCCAAATAGACTCATTCATTAATTAAATGCTAAGGAAATAAAAGTTATGTCAGTCTTTGCTTTTCCTTGAAAGGCAGCAAATTAAAGTAGTATTTTATGGATAGTTTATATGTAATCTAAATTTAGTATTTCAATACTGGCCTGACAAGCCTTTTTACTTTTCTACACACTCTTCAGTCATTAAAATGCAAAACAAAACAAATAAACAAACAAACAAAAAACTATCTAAACTGTAATGAGTTGGTCAATATTACCTCTGATCTTCACAGACATACTCATGTAGGTTTCCTTGTAACCAAAGAATTAGAAGAAATCATAATGGATCATCAGGATAACTTCTAAGCAAATTACTTAAATTATCTTCAAAAAAGTAATTTTCAATGTTTGATTTTTAAGTTTTTCAGGCATTCCACAATATCCTTGAGAAACTCACCCTTGGTCTAGGTAATCTACTAAAATAATAAGGATTGCCATCTTCAAAAGCATTGAGTCCAAATAGTTGGTGATAACCTCAATAATGAAGTGCAACTACAACCCTCACTTTCAATTGCTAAAAATACCAGAATATTAGTTATAAACCATACTTTGCATTTGTCTAGTGCTTTATAATTGCAAAGCTCCATGTACATTATCTCACTTGATTTTGAAAATGACTGTAGGAACTTTCTAACTCGGGTGTTAGTTCTCCATTGTCTGAGGATGGATTGCTCAGAGACTTACCTTAAACCAAGGATTAATATTCAAGTGATTGATTAAGGAAGTGCTCCCAGGAGAAATTGGTAAGGGACAGGGAATAAGGCAGGAGAGAAGAAGTCAAGCAATGATGGGATTTCAGAGAAAGTCTCAACCTTAGCCCAATCTTGCAGAGGTGCTCTAGGTATAAATGATACTTCAAAACCTGTACTTACCAGAGTCTAAGGGTTTTGCACTCTGGCATCAGTCAGGCATTAGCTAAGGACTGACAGGACATGCAAATTTTTAGACATCTCCTTCCATCCCATATCCTGAAAAAGGCTGCAGGTGCTGTGTTACCAGGAAACACATGCAGAAGTAAGGAGAATAGTCAAAGAGGCCCAGGAGATATGATCAGAGCACTGACAGTCACCCATTTGACTGGGACTTAAGGTTCCCTAGGTGTGTCTCATTTGCACAAAATTTTATGCTGCTGCTGACTAAAGTGCTATGTCCTGTAATCCCTGTTGTCTACTTGATCAGCTCCTGTTATTGCAAATTCAACTCAAAGCTGACCTTTTCATGAAAGAATTTTTCTAGTCTCATCCCAAAATAGAAGTTCCCCTTAATTTTTCTTCTCTTTGTGGTACTTCAGTATTATGGCTCTTATTGTACTTTATCTCAGGTATAACCTTTCTGGGTTGGTGACATTTAGTAAACTTTATTTCATGAAGAGCAAAGCTGGTAACATGTTCGTCTCTAATACCAGCATCAGTCACAGAATCTGACTGTAAAAAAATTCTCAATGTACTTTGATGAGTAGACTTAGCAAATGAATGGAACTCAACCAATATCTAATCCTGTGCATTTTCCATTACAATCAAGTCAACCTTATGTCACTTTTAATATAATTATGATTGATCTCTCCTGTATTCTGTTTCCCTATACTTTCTGTGTGTATGTTGTATGTATGTGTGGTGATAACACAATATGTGCTCTGTAAGAAAAACAGACTAAATGATTCATTTTCAAAGGATTGCTTAACAAAAGTTGCTTAATTAGCTTGCAGGTATGACAACTTCAAAACACACTTTCCCAGAAAGTCCTTGAACAAACAAAACCCAGGAGAAGCATGCCAACTTCTTAAAATGGTGGCTGGTCATCAGCCCTTTGTTCTTTTTACTTCCTGGCTCTTCTTCCTCCTCAAAACATTTGGCAGGCCTTTTTTGCAGGAGAGAGAAGGGGACAAAGAAAGCCTTATAGGGAAATAATAAAACAGGCAACGTCTGGGAAGATTGTACACCTCATAGTAATCAGCCAGTGAGGAGATGGGGGAAGGACTTGTGCACTAGGGAATAAATTGCTCCCTGTAACTGTTTCAGGTGTGCCTGCCTACCAGACACCCGATCTTGCCAGACTGCCATTAAAGTCTCGCTTCTGCTGCACTCTGTGCCTCTGTGTTCATTCCTTGATTTTGGACAGGTGAGTTTATTTCTCACAATTTGGGAACTCATCCGGGATATTCTGCAACTGTGGGAGGGAGACCCCAGCAGAGGAAGAGACATGTCTCACTCGATTTCAGGTGACTGGAATTCTGCTTGGCTGTCTGAACTATTCATGGGACCACAAATATACCTGAGATTATTGCTCCAGAGACAGCGGAAGTGACAGGGGAGAAAGTAGGCATTTCAGCAACCAGGCAACTTCATGAACAAGCCAAGATAGGAAAAATTGGACTATACATACTGCCTTTGTGGTTGGGCATTTTCAGAGGTCAAGTGTGTGTGACTGAGATGTATCCTAGATATGAAGCAAGAGCGGAGTCCCAATTTGCAGTTTTGTTCTCCCGTGAGGGAAACAGTTGGAGGCAGATGAAGTGATTCTCTGAAGTGCAAGAAATTTCCAGTATGGGGGATTTGAGTGTATAGGGAAATTCAAGCACAGGGACCAGTTGCAAATGGGGAATAAAAATTCTAGGCCTAAGGAACCAAGGTAAGGGGGAAATAAGGATTCTCCCTCTGACATTCCCCTGGGTAGTCCATTGGGGAGAATGTTGAGGTTTTGGGGGGATAGCTCTTGTACCAAGTACAAGAAGAAAAGAAAAATGATTAAGTATGGTTGTTTTATCTGGCCCAAAGACCCAATTCATAAACCTTCAGTCTTCTGGCCCAAATTTGGTTCTGATGAGAACTGGGTATGCCAAGCCTTGATTATGCATGTCAATGAGAAGACGCCATCCTCACAGGAAGAAATGGATTATACCCTCTGTTGGTTACCAGTATTGAACCCCTATGTTCCCTCTAAGGAAAGAAAGAGGGGAGTCAAGGAAAAGTCCTGGGACCCCCTTGAATGTCTGCCCCCTTCATATGTTACACTGAATAGGGAGCAAGAAACTCAAGATGCAACAGAGGAATTGGAGGAATCAGGGGAAACAGAGACCAGAGACCATGAGAGAATTGAACCAACAGTCCCTTTAAATCCCTACCCCACATGAAGGAAAGAATTGGAACAATGTAGGAAGGCTATGGAGAACTTCCCTATTCCTCCCAAACAACAGACATCCAGTAACCCTCTTTGAGAAGTCCCTGTAGGACAGGGAGAGATCAGATTTGTAAACGCTCTCCTTACAAGTTCTGAAGTCAGGAGTTTCAAAAAGGAGATGAAGTCACATCTCAAAGACCCCCTTGGTTTGGCAGAACAATTAGACCAATTCCTAGGGCCCAGTTTCTATACTTGGGCTGAGATGATGTCTGTTGTGAATATCCTGTCTATGGGAGAGGAAAGGGGGATGATTAGGAGAGCAGCTATGACTATCTGGGAGAAGCGACACTCTCCTGGACAAGGGTTCTTACCAGCAAAAACACAGTTCCCGAATATCAACTCCAACTGGGATAATAATTATCCTGGAGATCAAGCTCAAATGCAAGACCTCAGGGAATTGATAATCAAAGGAATCAAGGAATCCACTCCTACTCCTGGATCACAGAATGTTACAAAAGCATTTGAGATTCAACAAGAAAGGGAGGAAACCCCCCCAACTTTTGGTTACAAACTTAACCTTCAATAGGCCCACCCTACAGGGACCATGGGCAATAAACCAGAAAATAATCTCAAGAGATCACAAAGAAAAAGTAAGAAATCACAGGGGCATAAAACACATTATAGAATAATAAAAAAAAAAAAAGAA